>WOGN01000788.1:11390-22106 GCA_015342105.1 Leptinotarsa texana | reverse complement strand
TATAAACCTTCCTCTCGAATGACTCAATTAAAAAACCCGCATTAAAATCTACAGTTTTGAAAATCTAAGCCTACATAGGACAGACAGCGGGAAGCAACTTTGTTTCATACCATGTAGTGATGTGTAGATTATGCACAGAAGTTTCTTTAATGTTCATATATCTGAAAATAATTGTTTCAAATGAATTGCCAGACACAATTTGCCAGCTTATCGAACTTTTTCCTCACCAGAACAACATTGCTTTCTCTCAACGCGCGTTTTGCCAACCATGTCCTGATGATGCAATTCTTGTTTAGCGAAACGCGCATCTAGAGACAGCAATTTTGTTCTGGGAAAGAAAAACTGTTTGTTTTAAATATGTTGATAATACACCAGAGGTTCCAAATTCTACTTGAGCAGTTTCAATATTGAGGTAGAAGATGTGTAGTACTGAAAGACACTTTCTTGTAATACACCTACTAGCACTGATGGCGAAACTATGATGCAGGTCTTAGTGCTAATACGCGAGCTCATTTTTGGTGACACGCATCTTCAAAAATAAAAAAATTGTAATTCAAATATTCGTCTTTCATTACGGACAGAGTTGGTTATTAATAATAACATTATTAAGTAGAGGCAATTGATACATTTTCAGAAAAACATTTGAACTCGAGGATTTGTTGAATTAAGATCAGTAATTGACAATATGGAACGAAATCGTTTGAAGGATGAAAATGAGTACAACTACGAAGAAGGCATTTGAAATCTTGGAAGAGATTACCTGATACTTATATCAACTTGAACGATTCAATAATGACTTTGCTAATAATTTTTTCATCCACATATTTTTCGAAGACATTTTTCTCAACATTGAATAATTTCAAGAAAAATAAAGGTAATCGGTTAACAGATGAAGTCAGTGGCGAAATAGAAGATTCAGCAGACAAACTTCAGCAACAAAAAAGTCACTAATTTCATATAATTTTTAATTTTTGTTCGAATAATTAGGTACCCTATAGAAAATATTTCCATGTACCAAGTTCAGAGGTTTTTCCATCACTGTACTAGAACTTATGACACTTGATTCATTGTGAGATTATATTTTAGTCTGCAACAATAAGTCACGGTTTTCACACCGTTGATGATTCAAAATCTTGATGATTGAATACGTTTCGAATGTTAAGTTTAGCATTTTAGTTTGCAGGGACGAAAGTTTTCATTCTAGTTTTCTACTGCTACATTTTTTTTATAAAGTTCATGTAACTTCATGAATGATGGATCACTTTGTAGTTTGATTTTCAATGCAAGTTTTCTTACCCATCACCTTGAAACTTGTGCCAATATTTAGTTGATGAAAAAACACTTTTTTTGGCAGTTATTAGTAATTTTCATTTATAACAAGAGCAAGTATTCACGACAAACAATATGATACCAAAATGATTTTCAAACGCTGTCTTTTGTTTATTTTCTATATCACCGACTGTGATTGGCACAACCGCGGTTCTGTGCACGGCATTAAAAATTGTAATGGAGAACTTTGTAAACTTTTTCTATTCATTACTAACTCGTCGTTATTATTAATTTTTCTTTTAAAAAAGAGTTAAGAAATTATACAGATAGTTATATGTGTTAACTCTCTGGAGGCTAAATCTGGCTCCGTCTTCAAAATTGGGGAAAATCTAAATATTTTAACAGTTTTCTCTTTGCTGATTCTTCAGTGTCTAATTTTCTGATTTTCAATGCAAGTTTTCTTACCTATCAGCTCAAATCTTGTGTCGGTTTTTCATTCAGCTTGTACACCCACAGATATTGAGTTGATTAAAAACACTTTTTTCGGCAATTTGTAGTAATTATCAAGAGGAATTATTACCTACTTAGGTACAACAAGAGAAAATATTCACGACAAACAATATGATACCAAAATGATTTTCAAACGCTGTCTTTTGTTTATTTTCTATATTACCGACTGTGATTGGCACAGCCGCGGTTCTGTGCATGGCCCCCTGCGTGCTAAAGCAACAAGTTGTTGAGGTCAAACGCGATATACGGGGTAGTTAAGACAAATCAACAATGAACGACATGAAAAAAGGAAATTCAATAACCGCACACATCATCGATTTTTTTTGGGTATTTCATCTTCCACAATATGAAAAATATAAAAAGTGTAATGGAGAACTTAACAGGGCAAACTTTTTAGTTCACCAGGATAAGTTACTGCGTAAATGCAAAGTATTTTAATAAATTGTATAGATACATATGATGTACTGTTTGGAACCTTTAGTGTAGTAATGAATATTACTGCAGTTTTTTCCCAACACCAAATAGTTATTTTTACACCTCAACACGTGTTTCTTCAAGAGGAAGATAAAACTAGTAATATTTATTATATAGTAATATTTATTATATAGATACATGTTTTAAAGTTTCGGTGGCTAAAATCTGCCTTCGTCTTCAGAATTGAAGAAAATCTAAATATATTGAGATTTTCTTCAACTTTCTTTACTGATGTCGTAGGAGTTTATTTTTTATTGACATAATTTGGAACAAAGTTGCATTCCTAATTCAGAGTTCAACCAAATGGTATTAAATGATCCAACCTACCTCTTTACGAAATAAAAGTGGTAAATAACAAAGAAAAATAGATAATTATTTTGTCAATATCCGACGTAAGTAGGTAAGTATAAAATTAGTAATGAAATGCTATCCAAATTAGTGCCGAAGAATCAATAAGGTTATTGCTTTATTCCTAAACATATATAAGATTTATTGAAGATTCAAAATCTGAGAAATAAAAACAAATATTAAAAAATAAATTATATTAATCATAAAATATGTTTATATTATTTCAATTATCACATAAAATCTTCCTCAAAGTTGCTACTTTGATTTCTTTTTCCAATTTCTTGATTTCGATATCCAACATTGTACTTTGGATCTCAGCTTCCAATTTCTTCAATTTTAGTTCTCGTTCTTTATTTCTGTACTCTTCTTCCGATATTGAATCTGATGAAGAATTTACTTTGGTCAGTTTGAAAGGAAAGGGTTCCGAAACAGTCTCCAAAGGCACAATCTTAGGTGCCTCCCTTTTTCTGTTCAATTGTGTATTTCTCGAAGAGCTTTTTGGCAGGATATCTATATTCGAAGGATCCAATAAAATGTTGGGGCTCACACTACGTTCGTTCTTAGCTCCTATATATTCCTCAGTTACCGTGTCATCATTTTCATTCAGTTTGATTATTTCTATCTTCATGTTGTTCAGATTCTGGCAATTTATAAATTCTGCATTAGGGTCCATAACTATAACTGGAATAGAGTAGAATGTAATTGTGTATGGAAACAATATATAACATATAGAAATGTAGGTTTTCACAGTTGGCGTCAATGTTTTGGTTGGCAGTATAAATGACACGGTCGAAATGAGAGCTTCAATTTTAGTTGACACGTCAGGAAGAGTATTTCGATCGCGCCACTGAAGATGACACAGAATGTTTCAAAAACAAGATTATACTTTATTCAAATTACATATTGCCTTATAAACCTCCCCTTGAAGTTCCTTGAAAGATAAATTATACAACCAAAATGTATAGGTGCATGCGACGGAAGTGAGTTATTACTGGTTTAACACAGAGTGGAGGTGGTATTCACATAGTTAGGCTTCAGCATTAACTGACTTCCAGCTTCACTAAGCAGTCACAATCTTTAGTACATAAATCTTGAGTGTCAAATCTCGATGAGCATAGTTAGATAGTGAAAACAAATGAAAGTTTCGAAAGTATCAAAATAAATGCACAAGGATCGCTTCTAAATCCAATTTTATTCTCATTAGATATTTACCACTTGGTGGAAAATAAATAGATTTCACTGACGACACCACGATATTGTGGCATACCAAAAGTGTGAATGTGTTATTGTTGAGAGAAGAACTTATGAAATTTAAAAACTGAGATATACTCTTTTGCATATTTCCCAAACTAACATTTTGACTTATACTTACTCTTTATAATTTACCTATTGAGAGGTGTCATTGAAAATATAGATTGTACGAAACTTTTAGACTTTTATGTAGGCGGCAAAATATCCACTGGTTATTATGACGTGAGAATAATCACTATGTGCAAAAATACTTACTTGCTTCACTGTTTTTATCATTCTCTAGAGATTCTCTAGAACTTGACGACATCAACCACAATATTTTTTTCTCATTATCATTATATTCTACATCCTCATAAGTGACATTATCCTTTTCAGACATTTCCATCTTTCGTCTGAGTAATTTCCTACGGATTTCTTTTTTTATAGCCTCATATTTTGTACGTAGCCCCTTTGTTGTTCTGAAACCATCAATTGTGGAATTATTGAATTCAGCCGAAATTGCTTGCCATTCCAGTTCTTTTCTTCGCCAAGTAGTAGCATCGGTATTTTTGGATTCTATAATTTCTGGACGTTTCACAACCAATTCACACAATAATTTTATTTCTCTCTCTGAAAAATTCGCAGACCTGACCTTTTTATTTCTTTTGGGTTCAATCGCATTTACCGATATCATTCTACTGTGAAACATTGCTACTTATATCTTCTAATAAAAATTTATTTTCAAATATAAGCGGCAAGATATAATTTATCTGTATGATTGGTAAACAGATACTTTCTAGCTCACAGTTGACGATGGCCGACAGTTTGCAGACCGAAGATTAATTCTACTTCTTCTTATTTTATGGTTCGATCGCCAGCTCTACCACAAATGTTTCAGTAACTTTTGAACAGTGTTGCCACTTCTGTTCTTTCGTAATAAATCTATTACTAATGTTCAGATCAGGAAGACCTCGAACTTTCAAGCAATAATCAAAAATCGTCTATTGCTACCTGTTTGTTTTTTTTCTCTGGTGATTATTGTCTACGATCTCATATGTATGATGTTCCTTTTTTCCTATCGTCCACTTTTAATAGGTGTAGTTTAAATATTGAACACTTGATTCATCACATTGTTTATAGAATAAATTAATTCATCTAACAAATTGCAGATCGATTATAAGGAAGAATTCTCTATAAAAATACTCTCAAACAAAATCCCACCTATCCTATGTTCATGACAATTTGTCAGTATGGAGTCTTCTTAGTACAGCAAAACTGAAATGTCATTGTTTCAGAACATTTTCAGTCAGTCTAATTGATTTGCAGGTGTTTACTGCATATTCACGCAAAAATGGTTGTACATGTTTGAGGCGTTTTATGATTGACAACACTCATATTTGACGTATAATATTAAGAAGAAGAATTAGGTTTATCATTTAAGTGATTGTAGTTTGATGTGTTCATCTATTTTACGTTTTATTCTTTGTTGTTCACCGTTTTATTTTCAAAGCAACAATAAAATTTGTCAAATTGATAATTGGAAAGGAAAATATTTTGTTTCAATAATGTTTCAGTCATTTATTTCAGGCTAACGAAAAGGCCTTGCACTGAGCTTTTCGTGGAATTTCCAAAATGTTTATAATGGGCAGCATTTTGATTTATGAAAATCTAAATACTCCCACTCAAAACACTATATTTCAGGGTGTATTTTCAAAGCCTGCATGGTTAATTGTATTTTCGTTCGTAGTAGATATAGATGCAATATGAACACAATACTAATTATTCAAATGCGGCAAATAAAAGTTTTTACATGTCTTCTTCTTCTTGATTATTATATATCGAATATCAGTGTTGCCTGTCATGAAACTTCTGAAAATACCAGAAAAATGCGCAATTATTTCCAGAAGAAATAATTCATTTAGTATGTTTGAGCTTATGTTGAAATAATTTCAACTCGTGCGCACTTTTAGAAAATGTAATGTCAATACTGTGTAGTTAAAAGATGGTCCTCATTGTAGATTTAAATTCAAAAACAAGTTTGGTTATATACTAATCTCATAATGTTCTCATGTCCGAGCAATGATGTGAACTCCAATGTGAGAATATAGATAAGTATTTTGAAAAACTTTCGTAACTTTGTATGATGAGCTCGAAATGAAAATTCAATTTTAGACAGTAATCTACTGACATTTGGAGCTTGGATCTCATGGTTTAAAAAGAAAAAGTCCCAACCTTTTTTTCTACAATGTATTGAAGAAATTTCGACTTTTTAATCAGAATCAGGCGATTTTCTCATTATAACCTAACCTAAGTTATACCTCATTCACAATTCACAATACTTCAGAATTTTCGCGTTGAATTTCGAAAAAAATATCTCTGAGTATTAAATCTAAAATATCAACAAAAAATAATATGGCCTTCAATACCCCCATACAATCGTGGCAAAAATCAAGAAAAAAATTCAAAACGGAAAATGAGGTGTTTGTAGAGAAATGTATAACAACATACCCACAGAACCTACAGCTGTCCAATTTAACGTCCCATAAAAAGGGAAGCCAAGTTGCAACTATCACGAGACACCTCAATCACATATATTCATCCTTATACTTATGAGAGCGACGACTCTTTGTGTAAGTGGTTATTTTTGATGTCTTATTATATTTCGTTCAGATGCGGAATTTAAAAATTCACACAAATATGAACAGAAAGGAAATTTTAGAATTATATATTTGTTTTTACACACAATCAGACAAACACATATATTATATAAGGAAAACAACAATCACAAACTTGAAACGAATAACAAAACATATTATATTAACATACGAAGCTTGAGCCAATGTATAACATTGAATTTGAGTACAAAAACAAAACTACTTGAGCATTTGGTTTTTATAACAATATACTTCTAAAAGGTTACTTCATTTTTTCACGAATTTTTTGGGTTGCTCTCCACATGGAATCCATTATGGGGATGGGCGTCGTAATTAACAATTTGCAGTTTTCCTTGCTTATCGTAGAAACCGTAATGGCCTTTAACAATCCCCTCTTTATCTCTTTCCTCAAACCTGAACTGCCTGTTGCGTCTGAAAAAAGAACATTATTCAGTGCTCAGTCTGTAAAATTTTTATGATTTTTGTCGGTATGATCTGAAAAAAATTGGAACTCAAATAACTTAAATTATAATAGTGGAATTTCTCAAACGATTGATTTATCCATTTTTTCTTCAAACAGCGCGTACTCTTTGGTTTGATACCGTTACTTTTGAATTTAGACGTTTTGGCTATCGAGTCCTGCGTTACACATCTATCCATGAGTAGGTTCTCTTTACATCCAGCGACTACTCCCTTCGACCCTCTCTGCTTGTAATACAGTTTGAACACTAGGTCAACTGCGGTGAGTATTCGTGTGTATAAGATGTTCGTAAACAGTTTATAACACGAATTTGATCGGTGTGTAATTCTGAGGAATCAACAAATCTCCACTTTTGGGGATGAAAACGGTCCGTACCTCGACAAACTAATATAGAATCGGCCGCTCTCCATCCAGCCATGAGTTGAAAACTCTGGCCAGGTGACGGTGGATGCTTGGTAGTTTTTTCCACCAATAAGTGTTCATCCGATCTGGGTCTGGAGCAGCAAAGTTCTTGGAACCCACAAAGGCTCTTCGAAGGTGATCCGGGGTTGTCGAGATGCCCAGTTCATTGAGCTCAGGCTGTCGAAGCTCTCTGCTGAAAGCTTCGAACTGCGCTAGGGCTAGGGTGTCTGGTTTAGTGGTTGCGGATGTTCATAGATGTCCTTCCCCCTGATCAGCGATTGGCGGATTATCATTATTATCACTTCAAGCCGATTAATTTTCGAAACTGAAGGATTAATTGAATTAATTTTTGAAGGCAGATAGCATGATGGCAATCCTGGGACCAATGAGTGTCGATAGCTGTCCCAAAAGTTTCACTGAGCAACAGAAGTGTTCTCAATTTGTGATTTTTCCAAGATGTGTTGTAAATGTCGGTGAGACAAAACATGGTCTTTTGGAAGTATATTAGGGATCAAATTTCACAAGCTTGAGGACATCCTGTACCTACCTATCATGAAGATAAAACACGGATAATGCCTGAGAACATTTCATTTTTACATATGATGATATAATAATAATAATAATTATGATGATGATAATGCTGGCGCGCCCTCCCGAATGTATCGGGGCTTCGGCGGATAGGGCTTGACCAGTGCAAACTACGGTTTGCGCTAATGAATTTATTAATCCCAAAAAATTACATGTTTATAGTAGGGACAATATAACATACATATTAAAAAAATACTGAGAATAATATAACAAACAAAAATATAAATACCATGGATATGATACGTATACCATCATTTCAAGATTTCATTTGAAACACTTTTTTTTCTTAATTGGCTGCTATATTTGTCATTAGTGTAAGTTGTCACCTCAATTGTCAGAATAGTTCTTGCATGTCTGATTAACACATTACACAAACTATAAATAAAAACTTAAACACGGACAATATTATCATACATCTGACAACTAATCCGTAAGACAATCAGCTATAGTCGATAAGTCAAAAAAAATCCAAACGAAATCATTCCATAGGGTTGGTTGACTAGATTGCAATTTAGCCAAGATTTAATTTTTATATCGTTAGCTGCCGTTTGGATTGACTGCTAAAGAAAGTTAATTTGTTTAAAAATCTGTTTAAAATCTGTTTTTCCGTTAACCAGATGTCGCACCCCCACGGAAGACAACCCTCAGAAGACGAAGCTTGTGCGAGATAAGGATTAACGAGGTCTTATCTTTTAACGTGTGCTTCCTAACAGGGATTGGACGATAGCAAGTGAAAATTGATCGTTCAGTATGAGGCTTGAACTACCGACAAACATAGCGGTCAATTCGAGTGAGTGAACAAAGCATCCACTTTGAACCGACCGGCTACCGACCGACCTTTGGTACCATAACATGATATGATGAACGGGAAACACGCTCATCATAAGAAAAAATAATTTTGTACCTTGGAAGTTATTGAAAAATATTTTTATATTTTTTGTCATACTAAAAACATTTTCAACGTATATTTACTAAATGATTGCTCTTTCCACAATTACTGTTTATTTTGGAGTTTTTACGATCAATTATATTCATTACAATTTATATTTGTGTTCTATGCAACAATTTCAATCAAAAACAAATTTAATGTTCTAATTGCTTCTTTGTTTTGAATACCCATAGATTATGTGTTCTGTGATCACGAAGCATACATTTCTCAGGGAGTGAACCCTAATGTACACCAATAATACTCTTTCATTTATTTATAACGTTGTGCAGAGTTCCCGTGAATGATATCTGTTTCGATTCCATTACAAATGTTTGTTGTGCATACCAAACAAGTGAAAGTAATTTCCCTGTAATTCAATGTTCATACACTCAAAACTCGTTCTTTTAGAAGCACTTCCCTGCCAATTTGTATCTGAAACAAATTTCTGTACACATCATTGAAGAGCTGAACTTTACTGCCTTCTTCGGAATGATAATGGAGCAGTAGAAGAAGCTGAAAAGTTTTTTCAAATGAAAATGTCCATTTTTAAATTTCAAAAATCATCTGAATAAAATATTTTCATGCCCCCAAAAAAATTTCTTCAGTTCTTGGAAAATAATCTAGATTTAAATTCAGTATACTTATTGTAATCTTTATTATTTTAGGAACAGACATTCCTGTAAGTGAAATATAATTCGTGCAAACGTTCGAACATCAAACCATTTATCACTTTTTTACCATGCAGAAATCTAATTAGATGATCAACACATGCAACAATATATAGACATTGATTTCCATAAAAACAGGCAATTTTATCCACTGGAAACGATTTTTTCGAGATGAGTATCTCTGCTGACGTACAAAAATAACTAATTGTGGAAAAAACAGCTGTTATTATAATTGCGGTTACGATGAGAATCTCCACGAAATCATCCTCTTTTGGCCTCACAATTATTATCGACCGAGGTTGAACAACAGTGATAAAAATACTAATGCGCACTCAAGCTTGTTTTGAAATTGAAAACAAAAATTGGTTATTCATGATTTATATTGATTCATTAGATTTCAAAATAGTGAATGAATCACAAAACTAATATTTATTCATAATCATGGGTTTTATTTTAATTTTATTATCTAATTTCAAGTGTCCTTTCTAAATATTATAATAATATACCATTTATTATGTAAAATGCAGTTTGGCGCTAAAAGTTAGTAAAAATGTTCGTAGAGTGAGATTTGAAAAAATTATCATAATATATCTCATTTTATATGTTTTCTATGTGGCTATATATCGTTTTTTACTCTTGTTAGTTATGTTATTGGTTGCGTTTTTTTATTAATTGAGTATAGAAAACATAAAATTAAAACTCTGGATTTCAGTCCTGCGTTTGAGTTCTATGGTTGAACATTAAGATTATTATTGAGAATTATTAACAATATCAATATCATCTTTAATGAAATGATTAAAAAATTCTTGGTGTGTTGAATAACTTTCACAATTCACTTGACAAATGATGGTTGTGTACCTCCAGTAGTATATTTTTTATCTGGGTAGATTCTGCCCGAAACAAATGTTTAAGAATTGAATTTCTGGCATGGTGGTGGACGGACGTGCCGTTAACAACCGTCCACAAAGAAGGTACGAAGAGGTCATTGTTGGGGATGGAACTTTATTTGTGTAGTGATTATCCGCCGTCTTGGTACATGCAAACATAACATTGAAAGTGTGATAATGTAAAACAAAATTAAGAAGAGTTGATTTTGCTATTTCAATAGAAATAGCTCCCTCATTCTCGCTGGTTGGAAGCCGGGGTGGACTGGATATTCACGTT
>WOGN01000788.1:0-11380 GCA_015342105.1 Leptinotarsa texana | reverse complement strand
TTCACGTTGGGGTGCAAAAGAGGAATAATTAAAAATCTTCTTCTATTCACGCCGGTTAGAGGCCGGAGTGGATCGAATGTTCAAGTGGGAGTGCAAAAAAGGAGTTATATAACACCTAACCCCATTCATGCTGATTGGAGGCTGGGGTGGACCGGATGTCCACGAGGGAGTGCAAACAAAATTATGTAACACTTCCTCCATTTACTCCGGTTGGAGAATGGAATTATATATCACCTACCCTTATTTTATGCTGGTTGGAGGATGGGGTGGATCGGATATCCCCGTGTAAGTAGGAGGTCAAATAAAGCAGAGGTTCCCAAACTTTTTTATCGTAGACTTCTTATAAAAGTTTGCTGGTTCCGGTGGACCCCCTGTAGCTACATTTTTACCAAGATTACATCTAACTATGGAAATTTCCGTTACGGCTGCATTCCAACCACGAATTGAAAGTTTTCGAGTTTGATTGGTTAATTCATTAATTGTGCTATTAGTGGATGTCAAAAAAGTGAAGTGAAGGAATCACTGAAATAGAGTCTAAGTTAACCTAAGAAGTTTAGTACTCAAACAAGAACAGGGTTTTGAGGAGTACGGACTTTGTTACTCCCCAGACAGGGTTTTCGTTACGTGATCACGTAATGAGAAGAATGCTGGTTGTATAGCGCAGTAATGAAAGCTGGACCAAGAATTTGTAAGGCAAAAGTTTGAAAACGACAATAGTGGGAAGGTTAATTCCAATCAACTCTTTATTCACTGACCAACTTTTATAACCAAATCGAATCGTTCCATTCCATATACCTACCCAAGGACAAAGTTATTGACTACGGTTGTCTGAGCAACAACACCAAAGGTGCATGAAATGAATACACTTACGAAACACTACCTTTGAAACTAAAAGAAATGTTAATTGATTAATAACCACAACACGAAAACATAATTTTTGTTAAAGTGTGAGATTAAAAATTCCAATCGTAAAAGTATGATAAGAATTGAAAAAACAGTTACGCAATGAAATAGAAATGTATTAGCATAAAAGTTCGGTGAACATGATGACCGATGAGTAATTGAACAGAAATATGCAGCACTTGATTAATGACAACCACATTTTGGGGTTAGACATGAGCAGTTGGACAAAGGAATTTTCATTCATTTTATCGTTTTCAAATATAAAAAATGTGAACATTCAAAATCGGTCGCATATTCAGAAAAGTAGTGTTCAAATTAACATTATTGGACTGATTGGCATATACAAATTGAACTAGTGATGACATCAGAGACTTCACTAATCATCTCGTCAGATCTGGCATTGGGCTCTACTCTCTTCTTTTATGACGGATATTTAAGTTTGTCTTTTTTCAATTTCATCTTTGATGATGTAGCTTGAGTTTTGTATTTATCTACTAATAATAGAGCCTTCTTTCAAAATACATTTTTGCTCCTTTCGCACAAGCACCGCTCTATGAGCGCCTTAAGGATTTTCCTGTAGTGTAGTGTAGTCGGTCGGTAGCCGGTTGGTTCGACGTGGGTGCTATGTTCACTCACTCGAATTGACTGAAGTGTTGGTCGATGATTCAAGCTCCAGGCTGAACGATCGATTTTCACTTACTATCGTCAAACCCGTGTTAGGAATCACACGTTAAAAGGTAACACCTCGTTATTACTTAGCTCGTACAAGTTTCGACTTCTGAAGGTTGTCGTTGGTAGGAGTGCGACAGCTGGTTAACGGAAAACCAGATTTTAAACAGATAGACAGACAGATGCTTGTATTTTTTTAAGTTCGAAAACACACTGTCAAATCACCGGTATATAAATGATGCTAGTTTCTTATCAACTACATCAGATGAACAGAAGAAGACACTACTGGCTGATGACATAGATGAAAATAAAAGAATTATTTGTATTTGATAGATTTTTGATTGTTTTTTGAAATATTGTTCATGAATATTTGAATTAACCCCTCTAAAGGACCAAAAAATTGGTTCGAAAAACATATAATACTGAGTTCCATTTGTGCAACTGTTAGTAACTCGCCCCAATTCAAATATATTTTGGTGTTAAGGTGATTTGAGAACAGAATAATATTTTTTGCTGCAGAACCAGAAAATAGAACGATGTTTTACCTTTTGATTGAACTCTTTGAAATTATGAACAGCAACACTCAAAATTTCTTTTATTATAAAGTAATCTAAATACTGAAATAAATAATATTTTTATGCAATCTCTTTTTGAGATGACTTCTTCGGTGATATTTCGTTGCCAGTGCCAACAGTCATATAATTTGCTCTTTGGTCTTTATTGGTCAGAAGCAGCTCCATGAATTGCGATTCCAACAATCATAAAACGTCTGGGGACCACTCTAATATAAACTAGGAAAAGATCTCTGATGAAATTTACAATTTTCCTTCTCTTCCTAGGAATTCGAGAACTTGAGTTTCTATAAAACGGTTGATATATAGAGTGAGTGATTTCAAGAATTTTGAATAGTTTCAATTTCTTCGTTAGTTTTGTATAATATATTATCTCAAGAAACCTATCTGGCTCTTGCAAAAATTATCTCTTTTAAAAATACTCCGTTTTCATAATCATCCCAAGTTCTTCCAACAACTGTGCTAATCCAGACTGCTACAATCGCTTAGATACATTTTTGTTATTATTTCTATGTTTTCTTTCGAATTTTTTAATTAAATGTCATTCAATTAACAACATTGCACTAGAGAGTTTAGTTTTTCTAATATTAATGATCACACTAGGTGGAAGCAATTTTCTTCTGTATTTGTAGCCATCCAGTAAGTCTGTGAAACGAAACAATGACACTAGTGAAATTTCGTGCTATAGAGATTATCAGAAATGGGTGAACGACGATTATATCCAAAAGTAACATCTACACCTACGAAAGTACAATGAACAATTTCTTCCTCCATCTCTTTCTAAAGATGTCAGCTAGATACATTTTATAGAATATAGATACAGATTGTAGATTTACTATTTGTAAATTGGTTCTTAGTAGATGGATTACCTAAAAAAAATATATGTGTTTGAATCTACGAGATTTTGGTCGTGCAAAATCCACCGCACCAGCTTTGCCTCCAATCTTTTTCTCAAAATGATCAGTTATTGGCATCTCAACTACATCACTTTTTTTGGAGATCTTGAAAGATATTGAATTTTTTTCCTTCCTTTCAAACTCTTGGGATCAGAAATGTATTATTTTTGTTTCAACTATTTTAACGAAGACATTTCTATAAAATATCTATTGGTAAAATATATGTTGATTTTTCAATCAATAAAAAGTAAAACAACGTTCTAGAAGATGAAATTGAGTGAATAAACAAAATGTAGTAGTGAAAAGCAGAAAAAGTTACCCTTTGCCAGTATCAAAGCCCCACTTATAAGAGAGAGGGCCCTCATGTCCCACCATATGAAACTCGATTCTTTCACCGGGAGAAGAAGCCCCTTGAGAAGCAACAGGAATGCCCAAGGAAGCAATTATGTCACTGCTCAGACCTTGGTCAAACGACGCATCCTCATTTTGATCTGCAAATTCACTAGCAGCTGCTTGCTGTTCAACTGCTTTATTTCTAGGTCTCAGCATCTGCAATGAAACTTTTAACGGCTGAAGTAACCACTGAAGAGTAAGTATTTTGAGTGAAATTCAGGCAAGTGTCCAAAACATAGTTATAACAGAAGTAAATCTATTTACTACAACCTACAACTACGGCGGGCATTATCAAAGAAGATTAGGCGTTATCAAAGGCATTAAAACCTATAAAACAAACCCGGAAAATAGTCTTAAGACAATTGCCTTCGGCCAAAAATGTTTACACTCTTTGTTAGTTACAACATCTCGAATGCACCACTAGATTTTTACCTTGATGACTTTTTTATTCTCGTTCTTCGCTATTGACTCGAACCTCTTCTGCAAATCGTTCTGCCTCTGCTCATACAGTTTTTCATCGATAGGCTGCAGAACCAACTCTTGTTTTGGCTTGGTGGAGTAGGGCTTCTTCTTCAGGTGGATGTCTTCGATAAATTTTTTCGGGTATTGTTTGGTAGGAAGTTCTTGTCTGGTTAGAACCACGGGTATTTCGTAATAGTACTTGGGGTCATTGTCGGGGTTCCACTCTGTCGCAACAGGAGCTACCAGATCTTGATTGGGAATCGGTACTTCGTAGTAGTTGGGTTCCTGGCTCTCTTGTGGTACTCTCAAATAAGATACAGGCTCAGGAGCGTTGAATAGTACTGGGTTATGCTCGACATTGGGAAGCTGTAGGTCGAGAGGTACTTGAGGTTGGTGAATCTGGTACGAGTCCGTGGTGTCTGATGATTGTACAGCTGGTAAAACGTATTCTTCTTCCAGTTCTTCCTTGCGTGGTGGGAGTTTGCCAAATGTTGTCAGAGGAGAAGCACTCACAAGGGCTAGGAAAGCGAATACTGCCACCTAAAACAAAATTATCTATGAGGATATTTCTTATGTCCTTGAAGTTAGGTATACGAAACTACATTATTTTCTCCGATTATAGATATTGAAAGATATACAGGAGTGACACAGTTCTTCATGAAGTATTAGGTTAGGTCCAAAGTGAGTGGGTTTATTCGATCCTACATCGCAACCCGCAAGGGTTTATCGTGGCTCACATCTATTCACACTCGACCAGATAAA
The DNA here is from genome assembly GCA_015342105.1 of Leptinotarsa texana. Lineage (NCBI taxonomy): Eukaryota > Metazoa > Arthropoda > Insecta > Coleoptera > Chrysomelidae > Leptinotarsa > Leptinotarsa texana. The sequence continues at coordinate 6,723 of WOGN01000788.1, read as the reverse complement.
CCCAGCTTCTTAACGAAGCCGATTAGTTTGAATGATGAGTGGTCTGCCAAACTCTAAAAACCTGATTCGGTCCCCAGCGGGGGAGGATCAAAGTATGTGCTGTGCTATTTTATCGTTTTCCAAATACATAGAGGCAGCACACACTGTTTCCGACAGTCCGAGTCTCTGCATATAATGACTCAAATGACAGTGACCTGTGAGAAGGCCTCTTAGACATCGTAGTTCAACACTACTATAGTCCAATAACTGTTTGGTATCAAGCTTCGATGGGCGAATAAAACGCCTTGAAATGAGCCAATGCTAGAAAATTCTGCCAGAAGTCCATAAATCTTCTTGCCATCCAGGTGTTCAATGTTTGTTAGGCAAAGCCTGAAGCGATACCAATGAAAGGTTCTCGTTTGATGAAGATGCATGCAACACCCAGCAGTATGGCCAGGAATCCAGAGCAGAGACAATATGTTAAAGTTACCAATTTAGACGTTGCTCTGTAGGAGCCAAGAGCTTCCAACGTCGCTTAACTGTCAGAGATATTTTTATTGGCTTGTGTATGAGGTTAGATTCTTCCAATCTCTTCGCACACAATTCAATAGCGTAAATTTCCGCTTGAAATACAGTCGCATAGATTCCTAGGCAGGTTGATATCCCTGTCCTAAGTCTGTTACTGAAAACACCTGCACCAGAACCTGAAGGTGTTTTTGATCCATCTGTAAAGCAACAATTACCTGCTCTTAATATTTCTTTTTCCCGGAGGAATGTAGTTGACAGTTGAATGTATGTATTTCCAGAATATTGTGACTTTCAGTGTCAACCAACTGTTTATTGCACTCTCCATGAAGTTTTATAAAGATACTTTATATGTCACGTCAAAAATAATTCGATTCAAAATTTCTCCAAGGAAAAACTATTCCAACAATATGTACCTAATGATCACCAATTATTCAACTTATATTGTTATAAATGTAACTTTCTGATGATATAAGTGCTGCATATCCATTTAGAAAAATAAAAGATACATGTATGCTAAGATATTGAACTTAGATTTATTTTGATAATAGAACCTTTAATTACTATATTTTTTTATTGATGGCCTTAATACAGGATATAAATTAAGATTTTATATGTGACAATACATGATAAGTGTTCAGTATGTAATTTGCTCATTTTATTTGAATTTCGAAGTTTCTCAAGCTTTAGAAATATTTTTTATTCACGATTTCAGTACTTTGATCATAAATCAGGGAACCAGTAGGACGTTGAGCGTGAGCATTAATTATCTGTTATCATTATCATTATTACTAACGAAGATAATTATGCAATGCATTAGAAAACTGAAAATCTGTTTCTATAATATTTCACCAATTGCAAAGTGGAACTCGATTGTTAGAAAACACCAAAAATTAAAGATATCGTGAATGGAGTTTATATTGTGTATATTTTTCTTAGAACATGTAGTTTTATGTTGTAAGATATTTTTAAATATATTTGGGCATCACGCTAACCCTCAAATGAAATTAAAGAACACTTCACGAAACAGTACATAAAATGAAGAATCAGATTTATTTCATAGTCCGGAGCTGAAAGGAATATATTAAGTCAATGTACGTTTTGTGAACGTATGTTTTCTAATTATTGAATTGTCACCCGAATATTTACATGCCAGAATGGTAGATAGTGAATGAATTATAATGAAAAAATAAAAATTACCCCTTAGAAACAACTTCTGTCCTGACAGAGTACATTTCGAAATCAGTTTTGATGTTTTTTATAGTGAAATTCTATTCAGTGTACTTAAAATCATTATTGGTTAATATGTTATTGTTATTTTATACGACGAAATCAATGTACCGTTCAAATAATTAACTTTTATTATTGGAATTCCAGCGGCCAGGAAAAAGGTAAGGTAAGTCACTGGTATGCTTCCGCATAATTTTAAAACTGAAGTAGTATCAAACAATTTCAAGTAATTACTTTAACAACAATACTTTCATTTATTGCATATCTTGCATGTTGACCATTAGTTCGGTTATATCTTATTCCCGGTCAAATGATTATCAGGACAATATTACCAGTATTCGAAAAAAATATTTTTGTGTTATATTGGTATAATCTACTGAAGATATCAAATAACAAATATCAATGATACCATTCAGTTTTATAAATTCTACATGCTTCCAGATTCTTGTTCCCGTGCAACTATGACTACTTTCAATTATTTATGTAATTGTTATAATTGGCGCTCTTGAACTTTCTTCTATTGAAAAGTGAAAGGAAGATAAAAGAAGAAAATAAGAACATTTATCGAATAGACAAGTCTGTAAGTCTTAACCGATGTCAATAAAATATGCAAATATCCTGAAAAAACCTCTTAAGTAAATAAAACAATAATTTTTCGAATGGTTCGGTATGGAAGATAAGACACCACCTGTAGAAATCATGTGCTGTTAGAATAATTGACGAATCTGATACCGTATGAAATTTATTTGAAATAATAGTAGAAAAAGATCAGTGCAAACGGCGGAGTTCTTGAAATAGCTGAATTTTTTATATAATAGTCTTGGAAAGAAATTCACCTTTTAAGTTTTTTCAAAAAGTAGGGCTAACAACTTTTTGTCATTTACCATTTACAAAACGTATTACATTAATGTCGGTTTGGTTTCCGATCTATTTTACAGTAGAGGCAATCTGTAACGTTGTTATTCATGTAGTTAAGGAATTTGAAAAAGGACAACCCACAGAATTCACCCTGTTCGACCTCTCAAAAGCTTTCAATTGTATGTCTAACGAAAACTGTTGAATTAATTAAACTTGGATGGGGACTTAACTACACAAAAGATATCAGTCAGTATCAGAAAATAACTGATGGAGTTCCCCAGGGTGGGCTGGGTCCACTTTCATTCATAGTTTTTCTTAACGACATTTTTCACTTTATGTCCCACGACAAATGTATACCGATGATACGACATTGTTAAACAATCCGAAGTATATCCAATATAAATCACCTCAAATTAAATCGAGATAAATTGCAAAAATGCATTCTTTCTATCAATGATAATTATTTATCGTGTAGTTTGATGAATCTTCAAGCCATTTTCATTGATGACAGGTTCAACTGAAAGTCACATATAAACAAATTATGTAGAAAGCTTTCTTCTCAACATTTTCATAGCAGAGACTTAAAAATATCCTCAACCATCCTATTCTAATGAAATCAAATACGATTCTACTTTTCATTCACATTTCTTACTACCTTATGGGGTAATTTTGCTCAATCGGATTTTTCCTCTACATAAGAAGGCAGTAAGAATACCTTCTAGTACTATAATCTGCATTGTCATTCTTTGTTTACGAGATACGGGATATTACCCTTATCGTGTATGTATATTTATTTGTCAAACTACACTTTTTCAAGGACAAAACACAAACACTACAGGAAAATCCTTACAGCCCGCTCATAGCGGTGACTGTGCGAAAGTAGCGATTCACATTGGATATGAATCGCTGGAGATTGAATCCATTTGGAAAAACTTTCTCCGGAAGTTTATTCCACATAAACGCAGTTCTCCAGATTAAAGAGTTCTTAAACAGTGAAGTTCGAGGTGTACTGAGTTGTACCTCAAAACGATAAGCAGCCACAGTGGGTCATGTATGTTTGATATGTACTGCTCTTGTGGAATCAAATGTGCCAAGTCACTTGAACACTTTCCGTGAAAAATCTAAAGAAGAGAGACAAATCTCCAACCTTTCTTCGATGTTCCAGGCTATTAAGGTTGCACGCGATGTTTCTGGATGGAATCCAGTAACTTCAAGTTATATTTAGGGACAGAGCTCCATACATGAGAACAGTACTCCAAAGAAGGTATGACCTGAGCTTTATAAAGCATCAACAGTTGCTGAAGTGCGTACAATTCTCTGGTTCACAACATTGTTCCAAGTTTTTGAGAAGCAGCCTTTGTAATTCCAGCGACATAATTATGCCTAAGACATATTGGTGTCTATTTTAACTTATGGAAGCGGAATTGTCTACCTGACATAATTATATCCAATTCGGAGACATTTAGCTTCTAAGAGAAAACCGATGCCCGGGTTGTTGTGGCTTTGAATTGAACCTGGTTACTTTCACCCCAATTCGAAATCACTTCTAGATCCACATTAAGATTTGCAACCTCCTGCTGCCGGTGAAGATGTGCCTTCGTAACCAAAGCCCTGGAATCCAGGACATTGGCTTGCTGAAGGCGAGCAATCTTCCAACAAAAATGAAAAATTTCTATTTTGTAAGACAGGTTGAAAAGTCTGAAAAGTACTGGTTAATTTGCGCACTCTTTGAGTACGATGACGGGCACTTCATTAGGGCCAGACGCCTTTTTTTATATTGAACTGTTTCAAAATTTGCCTGACTAGACGCTGTCGAAAATTAATTCCTGGCATTGTGTGGACGCAAATTGTTCAGCTAGTAGATTTGCTTTTTCTATGGCTGTTGTTGCAATTTTCCCATCCGCTTACGTTAGTGGTGAAATTGTGGATTTTGTAAAGTTCTGATTAACAGCTTTAGCTACTGACCAGAAGGATCCAGATCCGTTAGGATTGGCGAGAAATTTATCCCTAATTCTCTAATTGTGAAGTTCTTTACTTTCATTTATCCTAAGTTTGCAGCTATTGCCAGCATTAACAAACCTAGTTCGGTTTTCGGCACTGGGATTTTTGCGCCACTGACGATAGGCCAGATTTTTGGAGGCAACAGTTCTCTCGCAATTTTTGTTGAACCAGGGTTTGCCGTTAGAAGGTAGTTTTGTTAAAAAAGGAATATATGCATTCATGGATGATAGAATAACTTCCGTAACTTCAGAAGCACAAGTTGATGGTTCGTTGAAGCTGAAACAAACATCTAGCCACGGGAAATTCCGGAAATGGTCTTGAAGATCCTCCCATTCAGCTGATCTGTGATACCAAACTTTGCGCAGCTTAGATTGTTCCCCAACATTCATCGGTAATTCACTCAACACTGAAATGAGTTTGTGGTCAGAAGACCCCAATGGAGACCTTACGGTGACTGTAAATTTCTGGATTGGTTATTAGGTATAGATCCAGAAGACTAGCATATTCTCCATCATGGCCAGGAATCCTGGTTGGTTCATTTATGATATGAGTAAGTCCACTGCTTATTGCAAAAGCCTCAGCTTCCCGAACTTATTCGTCGTATATATTTGGAAATTTAAGCCATTCGATATGGTGGACATTGAAGTCACCGAATATGAAAATTTCTGCTACTGACATGATTGATTTGCGGAAAGTCAAAGGTGTTTGCGAGTGAAGAAAATAGTGTCCTATATTTCTACCAATGGTGCATATTATGAGTATCTCAAAAAATTTGGGAAATTATAGGATTTCCCAAATTGAGTAAGTCTCTACCTCAACAAAATCCACTTTTATAACATTTATTATAACAAATTGTCGATGGCAATTGAAACCTTTGGAAAACAAATTAAAACAATGTTTGGAAACTTTCTCATTTTACATAAACTCCTGATGCTGCAGTGTTTTTCAGTTTTATTGTTTCATTTGATGACACAATTGAAAACCAGAATAGTGCCTTTTACTTAAAAGATACAATTGTTCTTTCAGTTATAGACATACCCTTCGAAAATCATGCTTTGGGATTATTTGTCCAACTTTGATTAAAGAAATTCTTAGCAAGTTTCTCCATTGATACTCAGACGAATCAGTTTTCGCATGTCATTTTGCAATTGTCAATAACCTCTACAGCTGAATGGTAGGCGAGGCACATTATTTCTCCAGTTGTTCATGGCAGCATGAATTATGCAAGTTTTCCGACCCTTCGGATATTGATTCAGCTAATATATGTAAACACAACCAACCCAATAAAATGGTAATTCAAATCTTTTTCGTCTTGAATAACGAGTTATATAACTGCGAAATGTGGCTAGGAAATTTATGGATGGTACTTGAACTGTTATAAACGATGTCGCAGCCTCCTTATAAGGCTAGATGAAATGAACGAATATGGTGTGCGTTGCGTAAAAATATTTACATTGACGAAATTTGATCTTGCTCAGATTCGTTCGATTTCTGCCGTAATAAATTTTGCAAATTGAATTATGAGACTTTCTACCCGAAAACAATAAGTTTGACGAAGTACAAATAATACGAGGTCTGTTCAGAAAATAAGTTGAATGTTCGAATTTTGCGGGCTACGTACATTCGATAAGCGATTTTTTATTTTTTATGTAGGTTCACTCGTTTCGAACATATGTTCTCAGTTTCAGCTATTTAGCATGTTAAGTTTCTTGATGAGAGGCATAAAAGTTAGACGTGTTTTGCGTGTTCGGCGATTTTTTTCTATTAAAAAAAAGGATCAAAGAATTTGCATCAAATTTCTTGTAAAAAATGGAATTGAGTGCTCAAGAATACTCGAAATGTTGACAGTGGCATATGGTGATTCTACACCGAGTTACAAGTGGTACAAGCTTTTCATAGAAGGTCGAGAAGATGTGAATGATGACGCTCGCCCTTGACGCTCCAGCACATCAATAACCGACGAAAATGTTGACAAAGTGAAGAACATTGTTACGGAGAATCGTCAAATCAGTATTAGAGAAGTTGCTGAGGATGTCGGCATATCGGTTGGCTCATATGCCATGTATTCTAAAAAAACTTTATTGTGTGATTTTCACTTTTACAAAAACGCAACACGTGTTTCGCCATACA
>WOGN01000787.1:0-22108 GCA_015342105.1 Leptinotarsa texana | reverse complement strand
AAATTTTTTGGTACACCAAGTTGAATATAAATTTCATCAGTCATTTTTGAAAATTCCTTCGCACATCCCCAAGCCATTATATTGAAACTGATGTGGGAGTATGTATTCGCAAAGTAAACATTTAGTAAACCAAACCTACCTAACTAAATTGAGTTTACTGCACACTTTTTTATGTGACTTCTTCAGGTGAGATTCTCATCTAAAATAGTTCCAAGAAAATCAACTTCTTTTGATATTTTTATATCATTCACAGTGACTAAATTACAACAGAAATCCCTCCTAACAAATGTTTTCATCAGCACTAACTTAGATTTATTTAAAATCAGTTTGTTACGTTGATACCAATTACTGAATTCGTCAATAACCAAATTAATTTTCATTGATTATTCATTCTCGTTTTTTCCAGAAACAGTGATTAATATCGTCAGCGTACATAGTTATGTGACAATCTGATATGAATTCAGGCAAGTCATTGATAAAAGTCATGAATATCAATGGACCCAGAACAGATCCTTATGGAACACCTAGTTTCGCATCATAAGGAACTGATGTTATTCCATTACATTTAACCACCAACATACGGTTTTCTATGTACGATTTATCCAACACAACACATTATTGGGAAAGCCCATTACTAGTAATTTTTTCAGTATCGAATGCTTTTGATAGGTCTGAAAAAGTGAAAAAAACAGGTTATTATTATCCACTTGTGCATAAATATAGTTCAATAGTTGGTAAGATGCAGATTCCATTGATTTACTCTTCCTAAAACCATGTTTATTATTGCAGAATAAGTCATTTTACTCAATAAACATCAAAATTCTATTACCGATTTTTCTCAAAGAGTTTTGATGAGAGGTAATCAACGAAATCTGCCTATAATTGTCAATTTCTGTTATCCGACCTTTTTTGTGAAGTGGAAAAACCAGAGCCCTCTTCAATTTATCTGGGAAGAAACCCTCATAAAAGGACTGGTTAAGCCAAAAAACTAGTGGTATAATAATTATATCAATAATTTGCTTTATAGTGACAATAGACATAACATCAATACCAGGTGAATTTTTGTTCCTCATATTATCTAAAGTTTTCAAAACTTCAAGCGGTGAAATTTCTGAGAGATCGAATTCATTTTGAACGACAATATTCTTGGCAAAAGTGCATGGTAGAATTGAATTATCCGAAATTGCTGTTGCAGCCCCTGAAAAAAAATGCCTAGCAAACAAATCTGCAACAGTATTTCAAAGCTATACATGCTAGATTTTTACTTTTAGTTTTTTTCCCAATTTCATTATTTGTGATAGTCCGTACTTGTTTAGTTTTTTTGGTGGAGTTATATATTTTTGCATTATAATAGCTGGTCTTTCCTTGTTTAATTTTGAGTCTGTGATTTTTTAGTTTTGCCCTATAACTATGCATCATATCAGGACCTACAGTGTTACTAGAAAAAATGAAGAAATAAGCCAGAACATATCTTTTAACGTTTTTCCTTCTCGTATGATATCATTTGTTATCCATGGTTTGGAAATTTTTTGTTTGAGTTTTATATTTTTGATAGGACAGGAGACATTGAAACACCATGAAATCAAAATAACATATGTGCTACAACTTACAAAGGTTTTGTATAATTCTGGTCATAATATAACAATAAGTATTAAGTAGGTCAGAAAAATTCTTGTTCTTGGCTTGCGCTGCCGAAATGCACATTTTTTTTACCATGCACATTTTAGAATATCTGTCAAATTCTTATAAAAATTGATATAATTGAGTATTTAATTTGATAAACTTTGCCTTTTACACTAAGTAATTTGGACAAATCGTCTGAAAGTTATCACGATAAGATCATCTTGATGCAACGCAGTAAGCCATTACGCGTCGCGTCTACTGTAAGTCGACGGGGAATGATGCGCGGAGGTAGAGGGGTGGTCTAAGCAGTGAAACGCCATCGCCAAAAAGGCGACCCGAACCCGGACAGACGTCGTTGACGGTCGTGTTAGATTTGCGAAATTTCTTTATAGGCAACATATTTCGATTCTCGAAGCTATTCGTTACTTAGTGCAGTTGGGTTATTTTTTTAGTTACTGTATTTTTGAAGTAAAATTATAAATTACTAGTTGTTACCCAGCCGAAGCTACTGAACCAAGAATCTTGAAATATGCAGGTAGGTTCTTTGTATAACGTAAATAAGCCCAAGAAACGGAAGCAGGAATTTTCACCCCAAGGGGGAAAATAGGGGTTCAAAGATTGTATCGAATTTCGTCAGTTTTGAAGTTGAAATTTTTGGGTCATTAAAAAAATATTGTTTAAAGTGGTCCGTCAACAACCTCATTTTTTTAAACACTGATCCAAAACTGATCCAAATCCTTGAGAATCTCGTTAACTAGAAATGCTTTCATGAATAATGATTACCCTATAACCAAAGCTCGTAAAAGTAAACAAAAGCAGATTTCCACTGGTTTTATTGTTGTTCGTTTACAGGCATGAAATATTTCATCATCCAACGCTAGCATTTATAATTCGAAACTGTAAATTGTCGGATGAAATATGAAATTTTGGTAGGAATTTTTATGGACTCCATAACCGTTGATTTTATTGTTTCAAAGTGCACCGAATGAAATGTTTGGATTTCAGAAAGGCTTTACTTGGAAGGTTCTTTGGTATGAGGTCTATTTGACACAAAATTTTCATTGACATGTAGTTAAGAGACATCCAATCTCATCCCAAATTATATCAAAGTGAAGTGATGGTGAAAAACACGTTTAAAGTTTTGAAAACATACCTTCTGTTTCTGTTCTGTCCGTTTAAAATCTGTATTTCCGTTAATCAGCTGTCGCACCCCTACGAATGACAACTCGCAGAACTCTAAACTTGTGCGAGTTAGGGACTAACGAGGTCTTACCTTTTAATGTGTGATTCCTAACACCGTAGCAACTTTGAACATTTTCTCTGGTGTATTAAAAATGTGAAATTCCAGAAAAAAAATGTTCCAAACATCGATAATAATATCACTGGTGTTCCGGGTACTTTTTCAAATATTATTTCACGGAATTGAGTTTTATGCAGGCAATATGGTTGGATAACAAACAAGGAAATTATAGAAATGAATGCCAACTTATACATGCGAGTAATAGCTGAAGGTTGTTGAAATATTATATATAGTCCAAGTATTAGACATGCTAAACAAGTATTGGATGAGAAGGAGTATGCAATGAAGATCAAATAATAAATAAATGCTGGATACAAAAGAAAACTGGAGAAATAAAAACGATGGGTAGAAAACATTTGGTAGAAATAGTGATTCCTATCTTGAATTAACGGTAGGAATGTAATTCAGAGCATTATCAGTCAGGAAGAATTAACTCTAGAAAATAATCTGAGAGGATCAAATCTAGATATCTTAGAGTCAATTCAACATGCTTCTATTGCAGCAAGAGCTATAAAAAACGTCAGTCGTGCAACAGGACAGACAGTAAATCATCAGTTGCTATAGTAGTCACCTACAACTTTTAAAAGAGGTTTGGTACAACTACAGCAACTGCAAAAAGCAGATAGGCACTGAGGCAGAATATAAAAGTATTCTAACCAGTTATGGATCTGTTCATTAACTTTTTTTCACTTAGATAGAGATCCAGGAGTTAGTGAAAAAATTCATTCAATGATATAATGTCTTCACAAAAGGAATAATTAGAGATTGTTGCAAGAAAGTAATCTAAAATATGTTCAATATATGTGCAATTTTGTGGCATATTTGCATCGATATCATAAGAGCCCAGAACTTAGATTGGAAGAAAATACACATATATTTGCTCGTGAGAGATACTTTAAAATTGGGCCTTTGAAATTATTAAAGGCATATCTGGAAATAAATAAATAAAACTATCAAACTCTGAATCATAAATAAAATAGAAGAGTGTAAGCCAATTTTCTCAGACTCTTCCATGTGATTAAAATTCGTCTAAGAACAAATACTAGTTTCAACTATAAATATTCCGTTTGGATTTTCTGAAGCTCGGTAAATATATCAACAAGACCTTTGAAAATAATGTATCTATTAGGTCTGTTTATTCCTTTGGTTATCTTTTCGTTCTTATTATTATTCCAAACATTTTCATGCGACTTTGACAGAATATTCCCAGAATTGATATCACGTTACCACAATCCATGAAAGTTGTTTATTTGAAAAGACTCGCGATGTAATACGAGATAAAATATTAACTGGGTTAACTTCTTATTTAAACATTTGTATGAATTGTTCAAAGTTTCCTTCAACACAGGGACTGTCTTGAATAATAATTTTCCAATTTTGAAGAACTGCTGAGTCTATCGTTCTGTGTTTTGATTCGAATATGGTCTGGGGTAATGGCCTGAGAAACAAACATCACGATTCAAGTGAGAGTTTATTAGTCATGCCGTATACCCAAAGTTATGAAAATTGTAGGTTAGACTGTTAGGTAGTCCGCTAAGTGTATACCTCTCTCATATTTCTAGTGTTATTCGTTTAGGGCCTGAAGAAAACAGTAATGGGGTTCTGGCTAAATTATGAGGTTCTTGAAGTGGACTGATTATCGTTAGGAAGTAAAAGAAACGTGACCGATCCATCGTCAATCAACTTATTTGTTTACTAATGCTGAATAGTAAACAATGATTATTGTGTCTTTATTTCGAATAAAATCAGTTTTGGACTTGGGAAACAAACAAGATATTAGGGAAGGCATTAACGTGCCATTAATATGTTTATTGAGTGAAAATATTTCCATTCCCACCACTATTTATTTTAGTAACTACATTTACTGATATACGTTTCGATGTTTTGGGTTTTTTGACACTAGTCTTGGGAAATTTGATGGAATTGACAGTTACTTCATGGTAATCTTTTACACTAGTTTCAATATTTACACCATTTTTATTTTCAAATCGAATTCTGGACCAACACCCGTACATCGACGAAACGCAAGATATGTCGTTCTCTTTTAGAGTGTGGAAGAATCCGAGGGAGTCGATTTCACGTCGCTTTCAAGAACTCGGCCTCTCGCAGACCATAACTTGGCGAATTTTGCATAGTGACTTGAGCCCAGTGTTGCCACAAGCTATTTTTTCATTGAGGTAGACTTTTGGAAGAAAGCGGGGTAGAACCGGGGTGGTTCCACATTCACATGAAAACACTAATCACAGTGATGCATTGATGTATACTTATGATTGTGGATTTTTGTTCTATGAGCGCCGTGATAATGCCGCATGATCACGGCGCTCGTTATCAATTTGCATATTCGCCAAAAAAGCAAGCACGAGCGAACAAGAGTGAACGAGCATTCTGCATAAATAATCGTTTGGTGAATACGGGCTAGCGAGCGAGCGAACGTATACTTGTTCGCGTTCAGAAAAGTTCGAGAAGAAGGCGGTATATCAATTGATGCATAATGGTCGTTTACTTTTGTTCGCTCTTGTTCGCTCGTGCTCGCTTTTTTGGTGACTGCGTACCTTTATTGGAAGCGCAGAAAAGTTACACCAGAGAGTAAACCAGTGTATACTCTTTGGTGTAATTTAATACCGGGTCGCAGAATATTGAAACCAACAGTGTAAGACACAACCCAGAAAACCGTCACCTGCGGTGACAGACACTCAGTTTACCACTCGTGTAATGCGGTAGATCCAAAATCAAACCTCAAATATTTGTTGATTTCTTCAATTTTCATTTTATTTTTTTTACTTCATATCTGTAGCGGGGTAGATTTCCTTGAGGAGAGCGAGAGGGTGAAATTAAGTTCGAGAGGGGTAAAACTATCCCGTACGGCAGTGTTTCTCAAACTTATGTTTTTTGTAGGTTATTGCGGCACCTGGAGGTAAAGACCACACTAGATGTTCAATTAATAAAAGTAGGTAGGTGGCTGTCTGAACGGATTGCATTTTGCAATTACCAATATTATCATATCAGATGATTTTTATTAATAGGTACCGACGTATTACTTTTACTCTCAGTTATCTATGTTGTAAAACGTTGTACCTTGAGACTCACCCGTAGCCCACGGCGCCCCAGTAAAGGTTCCAAGGCTCCCCAGTAAAGGTTCCACGGCTCCCCAGTAAAGGTTCCACGGCGCCCCAGGGCGCCGCGGCCCACACTTTGAGAAATACTGCCGTACGGGGTAGCTGTGGTACCATTGCTTGAGCCTGTACCCGTACAAAATTCAACTGACCTAGGAACTGAAGATAAACGACCATAGAGAACGACGTGTGTTTGCTAAATGGGCTCTGGATCAGTTGACAATTGATCCTACTACGTGGTAGGAAATCATAATGAGAAGAGAAATGAAAATTCAATGTTTTGTACCACTTTTATTTGTAACTAACGTTTCTGCAGTTTCGTCCTATACGGACATTTTCAACCTTATGCAATATTGTATACGTTTATTGTTTAAGTTTGAAAATGTCCGTATAGGACGAAACTGCAGTAACGTTAGTTACAAATAAAAGTGGTACAAAACATAGAAATTTTCATTTCTCTTTTCATGATCCTAATTTTAATCGAAAAATCATCTACAGCGATGAGGCCCATTTCTAGATGAATGGGTACGTGAACAAACAAGCTTGTCGAATTTGGGACGATACCAATCCAAATGAGATCCAAGAGCGTCCAATACATCCCGAGAAAGTCACTATGTGAATTTTAGGTTGGCGGAGGTGATGTGAACTGGACACCGAGATCGTACGATTTGACTTTTTTTTGTGTCGCAGGTATATGCGAATGAGCTATAAACTACAGCGGTCCTCAAAGCCAATATAACACATTGCCTCAATCAAATTTAACCTAATTTATGCATCAGAGTCATGGAAAATTGAACGTTGAACGATGTTATTTTCCGTACATAATGACATCAATGGATCTTTCAAACAAATGAAAAATTTCGGTGATATTTCACACACACTTTGTTTTATTTAAATTTGAAGATAGAAAGCGCTTAATGAATGTCTCTATATTTATATAAGGATTCATTTAAAAAAAGTCCAAAGATGCATTTGCTTTTCAAAGCTATTTTCAAACAAATATGATAATCTTTTTAGGTTAGTTTACATTGTAACATTTTACTTCATAATAACAGTATGATTACATTATTTCATGTGCAGGGGTGCCTGGACTGTTTGAAATGGAATTTTTTTTGTTTTTGAAAGTTCCTAAACTCTTCAAAGCTTGGAATAGTCTAATGTCATTGCATTTTTTTTTGTTCTGTAACTTTTTTCTTGTTCTGTATGGCCGTATTAGGCGACACTGGAATTTTTGTATCTACGTGTTCTCTGAAACGAGTTTTCATAGTTCGTTTGGTCTGACCAACATTCTTTAGACGTATCAACTTATTTCATAACATCTATACCTTTTAGTTCAAATCATCTTGTCCTTTATAACGACTCCAAATGTGTGAAATCTTACCCTTTAAATTCGTATTGCACTTTTCTCATGAACATAACTGTGAAGATATCCGGATGTGAGATTTCGCGACACGTGTCCGCCCACTTTGCTCCCTAACAAAAGAGCATAGGGAGACGAAATGTGTGTCACTTGTTGAGCTCGCACAAAAGCCCGATTTCGTCCCGCATATCTGGCAGCGTCAGGTAGTACGATAAAGGCATCAGATGCGAAATCGATCAAGTGTTTTCGTTTTCAATAAGGCCCTCGGGGATTAGTCGGTTCAGGTAGACGGTCGACATAATGGAACATTTACCGTTAGACCGTTTACCCCTGTATTGAATTTGAAAAGCAGATGCTCTTGGCGACCGGAATAATGCACCGTTCGAGTTTGTCGGGTGTTTGGATAAGCTTCACGGGAATTATTCTGGAATAAGTTTCTCGAAGATGATCTAGTGTATGTAAACATGATTGAATAGTTTTACATCGTTCACTGTTGAGTCGGGGGATCATACTGATATTTTGAGACACAATCCTTTTTATCAGGAATAATATTTTTTCGCAAATACCTAGACGTTACACTCTTTTTTGAAATTATCTTTTTGTCTAAATAAATGAACTTTAAATGTTCAAGCCAATCTCGGAAATACCCACACAGTAGGTTGAATGGACTGACGCCTATCAGAAAATAACTAGTCCCCTGGCTAATACCATGAAGGGCGTTGGATTATATTCGACAGGCGTCAGTGCAGGAATCTTCACAGAAAGTGTCCTGTTAATTTATTTAGATTTCTTTACTGCGAGTCTTCAAGCATAGCCCACTAATAAGAAAGTGTTTCTTCCTTATTCAGAGGAATCGGCAAATTTCGGATATGCAATTGGTTAGTACCCCGACCATTAGAAGGAGTGACCTTTTTGTTTGTTGTTCGCTCTAACTTGAGACGAGGAATGAAATACTCTGATAGAATTTCGATTTTGAATTAGGGAATATCATTGATTTTAGGTCGATGGTGGTCACTATCTTGCACTGACGAGTGGCTAAGAAGCCCGAAACCGGTCTGCAAGTTTGCCCGTTTCAAAATTTAAGGTCGAATCTTTCAGTTGTATTGACAATTGCATGTTCAGGAGTAACTTCAGTGAAGAATCCTGCACTGACACCTGTCAGATACAATCCAACGCAGTTTGTGGTATTAGCCAGAGGAGTAGTTGTTTTCTGATAGGCGTCAGTCCATTCAACTTACGGCCGATTTCATAATAAGTCCACTTTACCGAAGCGAGGCTTTACACTAAAGTCCCCTTTAAATTAGCTGTTGCCGTCATTTGGTTTCATAATTGATATTAAGTGTTGTTTCCATGAAGTATCTTTTAAGTAATTTTTAAGATGTTGGTTAACCTGGAATTCATGGATTTTGACCTAATTTGTCATATTTGGCGAGCTTTCTGTTCCGTGTTTAAATAAATAAGGTTAAAAGTTGTGGTGTTTGGTAAAAGTCAAGCTCATCATATTTTTCAAAACAGTCTGTTCCTATACACTTTCGGTCTTCTAGTATGAATAAATTCTTCATCAGATGAACTTGAGCTAGACGTTTCAAAATTATTCATATTATTATAATCAACGACTAAACGAACACAAAACTAGGAAACGTAGCGAGTAGCCCAAAAAAAATTACAATTATAAAAATTAAGGTTATATTGTCATTAAATGACACATTAGCGAGTTAAAGTAAAGAAATCGACACTTTAACCTTAAAAGACGTTTTTGGCTTAAAGAATACTTTAAGTTGGTTATGAAATCAAAAATATGTATTAAAGTATCCTAAGTTAAAGGAACCTTTATGTTTCTTTATGAAATCAACCGATACTGTGTAGATATATCCGAGACTGGCTTAAACATTCAAAGTTCATTTCTTTAGATTTGTTTACTGCCAGTCTTCAATCATATCCCACTAACTAATAAGAAAGTTTATCTTTATGTTATGCGGGCACAGATTTATACATACCGAAAATTATATATTCGATTTTCGAAACTATCAAGTTTGCTTGTTGTGAAGGACCTTCCAATGAGAGGTTTCGAATGTTTTTATTTGCTACTCCTCTTTTTTTGTGTTTTTCAAGTTTTTTGCTTCGGGGAATTGAGTACAATTCGAACAATGGAGCGCTATACAATTCAACAATGTATTAAAACATATTTTCAAAATGGGTATTCTGTGAGAGCCATGCACGTACCGACGAATTCGTGATTACTTTGTTGTTCGCAATCGTCCGACAGAAGTAAAGTAACATTCGCAAAATAATAAAAAAATTCAAAACTATCGGATCTCTCAAGGTATAAAATCAAAAGTGCGGAAACGTTTAGCTCGTTCGATTGAGAATATTCGGGCTATTCAGGAAAGTGTGGCTGAAAATCCATAACAACTGTCTGTTGAAAGACGTTCACAATATTCGGGCATCAGCAGAACTTCAAGATGAAGAAAAAAATTTGGTCTACATTCTCACAAGATTCAAGTTGCACAAGAGCCAAAGCGAGCAGATCTTTGACAACGTCGTGCTTTCAGCAATTGGATCCTACAGGTGAAGGCATAGGACTTTTTTGCTATAAAATGATTTTCAGTGACTTTCCGACTTGAACTGTTTCGCATCTGGAACAATGAAACTCCCAGGCAGATTCACGAAATACCAATGCATACTCATCGTGTGACATTTTGGTGTGGTATTTGGGCTGGGCTAAACTGGCTGGGCTAAATTGGCTGGGATGTACTGGGCTTGACTGTACTGAACTGGGCTGAGCTGACCATCATTGGTCCGTATTTTTTTGAGAATAAAGACGAACAAGCTGTTACAGTTAACGTAAAGTAATACCGAATGACGATTGATGTTCTTTAAGGGATTGGATAATGGACATGGATGTAGAGAATATGTGGTTCAAACAGGATGGTGCGACATGCCCTGTATCATGAGAAATATTAAATTTATTGCGTACACGTTTTGAAGGGATGATTAGCTCAATGAATGTGTGGCTATGGAAAGCAAAGGATACAAAAACAAGAAATTACATTAAACATTCATGACATAACTCTATGAATGTGTTGCCGGAGAAATCGTGGTGATCACTTGGCAGATATTTTACTTCACATATAATTGTACACTATCTAGCTACGCCCTGTCATAAATACGTTTCAAGTATGTTATAAAACAACTCTTACCAACATTTTAACCCTGCAGCTCTCTTGGGTTCATTGGATGTTCCTATCTTTTCAATACATTCATTCCAACAATCTTTTTCCTGTAGTAATTTGTAAAGGTCATTCGTTGGATGTTTGCCATCGATTAGCAATTTATTTAATTAATTTTTTTTGTGTTGTTCACTCGTCTCGAACATATGTTGACAGTTTCAGCTATTTAGCATGTTTATTTTGGTGGAGAGAGCAAAAAAGTTAGAAGTGTTTAGCGTGGATCAAGCGATGTGCATCAAATTTTGTGTGAAAAATTAAATTAAGTGCTCAACACCATTTAAATTGTTGACAGCGGCATACGGTGATTGAACTCTGAGTCAGAAAAATGTTTACAAGTGGTACAAGCTTTTCACAGAAAATCTCGAAGACGTAAATGACGACGCTTGTTCCAAAATTGCTGAATATTCACCAAAAAAACCGTCTCAGAAACATCGCTCAGTAATCGTTGAATGACGTCAATGGTGATGTAGATTTGCTTGAAAAGGTCATTTAATTCAAAACTGTTTATTCAAGTTTTGGTCAATTACATTATGTTTGTGTTAGTATGTTTTGAGAGGGGCTCTTCTATAGGTTTATGCCTCTTCAGGGTTAGGAGATTGTGTATGTGTTTCTTAGGTTGTCATGTGTTCGTCTTGCTTTTCCGTTATTCCGTTTGAGTGGTCCGGGTCAGTTGCGGTGGTCAGTTTTAACATAGGTCCAGTTTGTTAGGCCGGAAATGGATGTTGTACGATTTCGGCTCCTTCTAGGACGTAGCTGTCCGCTATCTTATTCCCAGTGGGTATTCCTCCATGATGCCTTGGATCTGCTCCGACGGATCTTCCATTGCTCCCAGGACTGAGGGAAACGGAAGCTTTTTCCTAGGTATCCTTCTGGATCCTCCACGGGGAGTCCATGGTGTGGTCAGCGTGTTGATGGTATCGGAGTAATTGCTGCTCATCGTTCTTGTCGCGTATCGTCTTTGAAGTTCCTGAAATCGTAGGTTGATTGGTGTAGTATTTACTAAGTTGTATAAGGTTTGAGAAGGTTAGCAGTAAGAGAGGTTGTAGATGTTACATAGGATTACGATTGTTAGGATGCGGTGGGATAGTTCCGGGGGAATCGTGCGCTACTTGTTGTACCACTGCTCGATCATGGCTTGTGCTTGGATTTGTAAGCTGCGGGTGTTGGGAGCGGAGGAGTAAAGGATAGTGTCGTCGGCATACTGAAGGATTTTTTAGGTCGTGGGGATGTGGTGGATGTAAATCAGAAATATGGAGGGAGTAAGGACTGAGCTCTGGGGGATACCGGATTTGAGTGTGAAGGGGGAGGATAAGGCGTCGCCGACTTTAACGCGGATTTGTCGGTTAGACAGATAGGAAGCAAC
This sequence comes from Leptinotarsa texana, assembly GCA_015342105.1. Lineage (NCBI taxonomy): Eukaryota > Metazoa > Arthropoda > Insecta > Coleoptera > Chrysomelidae > Leptinotarsa > Leptinotarsa texana. Next base: position 10,119 of record WOGN01000787.1, on the reverse strand, counting down.
TAGTCGGATGAAGTGGTGTGGATGGCGGATTTGGATAAGTTTCCAGATCAAGCCCGCGTGCCAGACCTAGTCGAAGGGTTTCTGGATATCTTCGAGGATTGCGATAGTGCCGAAAGAAGAGGTAATATTTTGGGATATGTGAGTATGTAATTCGACTAGTGCATTCTGTGTGGAATGTTCTGGCCTGAAACCATGCTGGTGAGGAGGGATAATGTTGTATTCAAAAAAAGGTCATAACTGGGGACGAATTATGGGTATATGGATATGGCATCGCAACCAAAGTCCAATCGTCCCAATGGAAGAGCCCAGAAGAGGCAAGACCAAAATAATCACTCCAAGTTCGATCAAAGGTTAAGGTTTTGCTCAATGTTTTTTTACTGTGGAGTAGTGCATGAAAAATTCTTGCTACATGAGGGTATGGTCAATAAGAAGTATTTTCTCGAATTTATACGACTTTTTCCTGTTCCCAAGATTGAAAAGGCCCATAAAGGAAGGCGTTTTGCGACGATTTAGGAGGAAAAAAAGACGAATAACTGGAAAAAAACGCTGACACAAGTGTGTTAAGTGTGGAAAACTACTTCGGAGGAATAAAGTAGAAATTGGTGAATAAATTAATATTTTTTGAAAAAAATTAAAATTCACCTAATTTTTTACAAGTGTCGCATTTTTTGTAAAACCTTTCGTTAAAATCTTACTGCAAACTCTATTAGTAAGTCTTAATATTCCTTGCTTATGCAAGAATTATATATTTGGCCTTGAAGACTGGAGCTTAAAGACCGACCGGGTCTCTGTAATATAAATTTCTCATGGTACGGTACATTTTGTTTTCCGCCCCATATTCGGTTTTCAACCCATTCGTATACAAGGTGTTTTGCCAAACATGGCTGTTCATCATCCACTCTTCGTGGTTTCTTACCATATAGATTAAAATAGGAAGGAGCGGGAAGCTCTATTCTTCTCTACAAGTAACACGAAAATGTTCTCCATACACTAGCTGTTCTCGTAATCTACGAAACGAAAGCTTTAAATTAATCAATCTTCGCTCGTAAAATAGGCCGAGTCGTCTAGATAACATAGCCGCGAATAGATAAAGCGTTCTTCCCCACCCGACCCGCCGGGTAGTTAGTCCGTTTCTCCACCTTCGCAACCTCACAATCGTCGATTCTTCACATCGTAGCGTGCTGCGGAAACGAAAGCATGGACAATCGCCAGCCGCGCACGCACAGCTTTAGCTTGCCGGGAATACAAACATTGGAGTCGCACGCCGGCACTAGAACGGATCTGTTCATCATCAAATGCACTGGCCGTTTTATATTTATCTCGGATCGAGTATAAACAATGAAGAAAATTTGCGCGAAAGTGAAACTATTTTCGTTTCGTGAGTGGTTGTGTTAGTCAGTTGTTGAAGTTGTGGTTGAAGTTGTTATTTATTCCATGGGAGAAACGATTGGAATTTGTTTGTTGATGTGGGGTCACGTTTAAGGGCTGACGTTTTTGGTTTTTCATTTTGGAAAGATGGGCATTGTTACCAAGACAATTGGAGTCATATTTAGTCTGTGAGTGTTTCGTTTACTTTTTGTTATTGCTTTTTGGAAAACGATATACCTGGCGACTTCGCCAAAAATTGAATTTGTTAGGAATTGTTAGCCCGAAAGGTTATCAAATTTAAATATTAAATTACAGCGACAGACAGTTCCAGCTTCTTCAATAAATGTGTAGATAGTTCATTAAATATAATCTGCACTTCAAAACTAATAGATAAATTCGTCATCTACGTAATTTACATTTTTGAGTGAAATGTTGAGATCTGCCAATTTATGATTATGACATGTCGTTTTTCAAGCATAATTTTCATTCCTTCTCCTTCAGCCCCCTCAGAGTGTCAGTGTACCCTTCAAAATAGAACGAGTGTGTTGGATACTTCATTTGAAAAGGTTAATATCCTCTAATTTTAAGCTTCTACTTTATATATTTGAAAATTAGATTCGAAAATTTCAAATTGAATTTGAAATATATGCATTCAAGTCGATCTCTCAAACTATGGTTGTGTAGCAAATATCCGACAAATCTGACTTTTATAACTAGTTTTGTGTCATAACTATTCATTTTCGATCCATTGTTTTTTCTAGTAGCCAAATGGTACACCTCCAAAAATGAAAATCAACAGTGTTCTTCCTGACATATCAAAACAATAATATATTTAAATTTTTCAATTGTTACATCTACATACAAACTTATCAATTAAGTTATTTATCGCTGATTATTTGAACATCAATTTTTCGTTACTGGAAGAATCGGTTACTCCAAAAAGTAAATTTATATATTATTTGACATGTTTGCAAAGTAACAAAGAAAAATTTATACTTTTAACTTCTGAAGATTGGGAAAATAGGCACTATCACCCTGAAACATAACATTAGTTGAAGAAAATCAATTTGAGTTTCACAATTATTCATACTGGAAAGGCAGACGTGTTCTCTCAGAATGGCCCACTAGATCACCTGATATGACGTCTGTGGATTTTTCCGAGTAGATGCTTGATATCAGAGAGTTTAAGAAATCAAGAATTTGGTGCAAGGCAGGTTCGTAAGGTATCCTGCTCTTTCAACTTCTTTATAATATTTGTCCTGCCGCCCTTTTTGAGGCCGCCCATCTTGAGGCTGTCCATCTTGAACACAGTCAAAATCGAATCATATGATAAATATGGTTTAAGAATACGATGATATGTTCAGAACTTACGGTTCAAAACAGAGCACCTTTCATTATTTATAACTATTTATTTATTTATTTGTAATACAATACTCTACAGGACATAGCCCACTTACAGAGCAGGAAATGACAGAGTATTATAAATACATCACAAACTAGTGACTGTAAAGTCAACAAACACTACAAACAATACAAACAAGTGACTATAAAGACTACACATTTTATAGATAGATAGATAGATAGATACTACGAGCAGTCAGATTTCGAGAAATTATCTTTAGCAAAGAATATTATTTGTCGGAGTTATTGCTTCTCATCTTCACCAAACATCTATCGATCATTTCATTAATATTGACGTAGTTAGTCTGGTTATTTTTTCTTCAAATGGGAGGATTCTTTCTGTGGAAAGTAATGTTTTGAGAAAAAATATATTCCGGGTGGTTTACTGTTTGAAAAAAAAAACCTCATTGAATGTATAATGATACACCAATATCCGGGGCATTAACAAATTTCTACCGGCGACTTCGCCAATTTATCGAAACGTTATAGATAATGTATAAATTTGCGTTATAATTTCAATATACTGTTTTACAGTAAATTTCAGTATACGGTTTTTCCATTATGTTGTTTTTGTTTATTGACTTACTGAATGAACTCATAATTGCTTGAATGCATTCTCAAACTCATTTGAATTTCAAAAATGTTATTGCGTTCAACACAGTCGAGTGCTTTTCCTATGTAAATTATTCGTCTTTGGCCGAGTTTGTTTTAGAATTATTCATTTTTTGATTAGTCATTCTGGTACCATTCTACTCTATGAATATTTTGAAGAAATCGCTGAATTTTGAATTACATGACGGTAAACCGAAAAGTTCAAATTTTGGAATAATAATAATGTTCTTTGATCCCCAAAAATCAATCGATAGGATTTCAAAATTCAAGAATTTCAAGTTAGAAACCTATATTGATATTCAGAAGTTTTTTGTGGTAGGTGCCCAGCTTGATTAGATTCAATGAATGTAATGAAAACAAGTTTTTTTACACATTAATTTTTCACATTATGATATGTTTCTGGGGGAATATCATTGTAGGCACTCCTTATTCTATTCACGAATTCCAGCTTTGTGTACGGTTAAGTAACGTACCCTGTAGAATTCAAGTATCCACTCCAAAAATCTCAAGATGTCATATCAGGTAATTCAGTGGGCCATCTTGCCTCTCTTCCGATTTGGATGATTAACAAACCCAAACCGGTGGATAGGCAGACATGGTCACCTAAAATGACCAACTAGGTCACCTGATATGATGCTCTTAGGTTTTTTGTAGAGATATGTGAAATTTAAAGTATACGTTGTACAGCCGCAGTCTATTTCTGAAATAGTGGATAGAAAAAGAGGTGCTTGTAACAAATTACCCCCAGAAACATTCCCCAATGTTTATGTGTTTGTGTTTGTTTAAAATATGTTTTTTCCGTTAACCAGCTATCTCACCCTAACGAACGACAGTCCTCACAAGTCGAAACTTGTGCGAGTTAAGGACTAACGAGGTCTTACCTTTTAACGTGTGATTCCTAATACAAATGCATTCAAAAATTAACTTAATTTTCATTACGAAATTCAGGGGGTATATTTTCGAACATTCATTGGGATAGATTGATATGAACTTTGAATTTTATTTTAATGAAAATTATGATTATTTGATTTCTGACTGAATTATTGATATTTATATTTTCAAAACAGCATCTGCAGTCTGAAAATTTATGAATAGGCTTGACATTTAAATAAAAATCCATGTAAACAAGTTGTACAATCGAATATTATTTATAGGTTTTACTTTTTTCTGTGAAATGAATATAGATTGCACTTTTAAGTGTTGATTTCAGATCTGATAATTGTTTATCTATCCTTACTTTGATTTCCCAATGAATCATTTGCAGCTTCGAAATATTTTTCTCCGATTGTGTATTTTCTCTGGAGCTTTTCATTGGTACTCAGTCGTATTTTCATCAAATTATTATTACATGAAAAAATAAAAATAACTCTTACTCAATTCTAGTTGTAACTTTCGAATTGGCTTTGTGCATATATTTTCCACACTCTGTGAGTCTTTATTGTCTACCCTAATTCATTTTATTTCAACGGAAACGAGTCTGTAATTAAAATGTTTATTTAATGTATATTTTTTAAACGGTGTTAGGAAATGCCAATTATTCTCAATGTTAATTCGTCTGAAATCGTATTCAATGAAGTGAGGCAAAAATCACCAGTACTAAGGTGGATGAAATGGCATGAATCACTAGTACATAAACAAACATGTAGGTAAGTCAGGGTTGGAACCGATCAATACGATGTAATGTTACATGCAATTGTTTCATGTCCATAATAATATGCTAAATTTTATTTAATATTCATGAGGAATCAGTCAATTATCTTTCGTTACCAACATACTCTTTTCTATTGAATATAACAAACAAAAACTTGAGGCCTGAAACTAGTTGACTAAAAAAAGCAATTCATTCGCGATCAATCAAAAATATCGTTACTATGCTTACAGAATCCCAAAATGGGGTTTGGTAAGATTCTGGCCTACAGGACAAGGTTCTTGAAGTTTTTGTCGGTCGGAGCCCGGGCGGTTCGACATGGGTGCTTTGTTCACTCAGTCAATCGGCCGATGTGTGGGTCGATGGTTCAAGCCCCAGACTGAGCGCTCGATTTTCACTTGCTATCGTCCAACTCGTGTTAGGAATCACACGTTAAAAGGTAAGACCTTTTTAGTACTTAGCTCGCACAAGTTTCCATGAAGTCATGAAAAGGTGAGGAATCATATAGATTCCTCATTTTTCCATGACTTAATGACTTTCATGACTTCATGACTTTCCATGACAAACACAACTGTATACACTATAGGTATTCGAACTCAGTGAGGCGAGAGAGGTTGCATAACGCCGAACCAGTGGGAAGAGAATCGCACAGTCGCTTGCGAATGGCGACCCGTCGCCACGCCAACAATAGGTTTTACGTGCGACTATAGATGTGTCACATCAATAAACAAATTTTACAATACAATATAAATGAATTTATATGGTAAAATCAAAGTCGACATTGAAAAGATCAATTGTGCAACACGTACCTTTATTTTTAAGTTACTCATGTTAGGCACTTCATGTACTTTTAAATTTTATCAAAATTAACTTGAATTATGCATTATTAATGCCCGCATCATAATTGGTTTCTTCTTTCAGATACTCTGCCTTCAAATTTCTATCAAACCTTAAATACATCTTCCAATGACCAGTGACGAAGCATTCAAATATTCCTGTTTGTAATGCAGTGTTTTCTACCCTTTTCGGGGCCATTGAAAACTCTGCTGACTTTGTAATAAAACTTTGTAGTAAGGCATTTGAATTTTACTTCAAAGGCAGTAATGATTTCACCATCCATAAAAAAAATATTTTTATGTTTCTAATTTTATGAAAACCCCTGTAATATATACATTCTATCATATTGACAACCTGTCTCCATTATCTTGACAGCCTGTGTGGTACACGGTGGTAGTTTCATATATTTTTATCATCGCAAATATTGTGTAGTATCGAATATCTTATCTAAATGGCGTATCGATGTTTTCATGAACTAGTAATTGAAATGCCTCTCCCAAATATGTTATTTCGCATGACCGATATGCGAGGATTACTCGAAATTTAAAAAATACGAAAACATAAATATTACTATCATCTTCAAATAAGTCATGATTGCTCTATATTGCTTCATTGAAAGATTAGTCATTGACAATGTGCTTACCCATATTTTGAAAAACCCTGTGAGAGCCTCAACACATTTTCTGCTCTTCTTTCGTTAACATTCTTACTATTCTATTGTTTCAGTAGGCCACTGTTTTTTTGCTAACTTTCACATCGACAAGTATGACCATTAGTCTGGGCGCCAGCTATAAGTAAACAGAAGTAAATTCACTCCCGGTCGGTCTCTTCGATGTCGAGATTTTATTTTTCGCTGGCATGTAGCGGGGCAGGAGGGTGTAGGCTAAGAGCTGTTGTGCACCTATGCAAGAGGTTCGATCAAAAAATATGTTACCATGATCTGACTTCATAATTGCTACGAGGAGCTCCCAATAAATATCTCATATGATTGTGAACTGTTTAGGAATTGATAAAAAGAAGACAAGGTGGTGAAATAAACGTATATTTTATGTAGTAAGATTATACAATTCAAGTCAAAAACTTATGCTACCTATTCTAAAGGATTTTCAGAATGATGAGTTTTTGATTTTTTTTAACTTTTGTTTTCAAATTTCTATTGGCAAATTTAAGAGTTCAATCAATTCTTACCCTTGTGAAAAGAGAAAATAAATAAACCAAAGGAAAATTATCACAAGGGTGAAAAATATTGATTTTTGAAAACATTGTTTTGAGTTGGTTGCTTATGCAATCAGTGGCACATAAAATGTGGAAATGTAAAAATTAATCTGGAGGCATTTATAAACTTCCAAACTGTTTGGCTATTGTATTACTATATGCCTTGAAATTACTATATACATTTGTTTCATTTAGTGTTAGTACCACACTTAATGCCGCCGTGGCAAAATTTGTACATACTTCACATGAATGTTTTCTTAAACATTTTATCAAAAGCTATCCACAAACATAGCCCAAGTCCGGAGTGGCTAGAGTTCTTTAATCATTTGTCACTACTCTCAAAGGTTTATAGGGATTTTTTGGAACTTCCACAAGAATCTTCATTATATTTATGTCTGCATCTGTAATACTAGATAGAATCTCACTAGTATCTTCTAGACTTTTAGACAGTTACTTTCTTCTGCCTGTGTGAAATACTGAAGAATTAATGTGTTTTTGAAAGCTCTGGTAATTTGAATAGGAGTTGGGTTTCTGACATTTCCACAAGTATTTCTATGTTGACCAAAATAATTTTCCACACAGTCCTGATTTATATTCCATGTCAATATGTAGGAATCTCCTTCACTACGTAGGTTTTCTCAAAGTTTCAGAAATACCGAAATTGTTATCTGCCATCCTTCAATGAATCTCATTTGTCTAGTCATGTTTTTTCTTTTTTTTTTTTTGATATTACAGCTAATTTGCGAAAAAATATTTTCATTTCTTTCAGAAAATCAATTTGTTTTGATGTTTCGAAAAAAGGTTTTTTGAAATGTTTGACATCGTCAAATCGTTTTGAATTCAAAATATCAAACACTTTATCCATTTTTTCAATGAATGTAGCCGTTACTATTGCTGCTGATGGTATCTGATTGAAACTCGCATACGTATTCATCGCTGTAGCTACCGAATGACTGAAAACTTGACTAGCTATTTTAACCTTCATCCTTTGAAAGTTAGTTGGAAATAAATGAGAATCAGTAAGTTTGGATGCTAATCTATATTGCTTTTTGTTATCCAAGTTGTAAAGTTGTTCGTTGTATATTCATCAAATTTCAAACAGTCAAGAAAAAAATGGTTTTTGCTACATTTCAGCAAATTAGTATGAAAAAAGTAAAATATTTTTTTCTCATCAACAAAGAAATATGACTGCTCTACAGTAACTTCGAGAACTTTTCTGGCAAGTTTTAAAAATTAGAACCTAAATCTGAAATGATATCTCTAACTCTCAATCCAATTTTTGATAATTGCCTAACAGCTTCAATCACAATACTTTTTATATCCAGTATTGATATGGATGAATTGGTAAAAAAGTATAAAACTGACTGTTTCCAGTTCGAATGCTATAGAAGCAGTTTTCTTGTTAAATAATTCCTCAAAACCAACTATTCTATCCTTTCCTATATTATAGAGTAACTGTGACTTGATGCTCATTTCATTGAAACAAATGTTGCAATCCTTATCTTGTTTACTGAAGTTATTGATTTTTAATCACTCCACTATATATGGTCTATAACAATTTATTTTATTATTTTCGTTATATGTACATTACTTCAATCTTGCATAATAAATAGTTGAAAAACATACCTTTTTTCGTCAATTGGAAATCTAATAAAATGAATGCCGACATCACCCTGCAAATTACAGCAACCCAGAGCTCGACACTTGCTCATTTTAAAACTAGACACAAATTTTTCTCAAATACAAAACCACCACTTACAACGACTCACTCTGTAATAATATTCCATGCCTAAATTTGGCTCGCTTGGTAAACGCCTCAGATTCAGTCGGTTGCGCTGTAGTTCGGCCGCGCAATTGTGTGTCCAACTTCGAAACAAGTTTTATCAATATAATCCCTATGTGAAAACATAGGTGCCTAGTATTAAAGCACGTCAATTCAATGATGATTTTTATATTATATACTCTCATAATTTATCAACACTGCCTATTTAGGCAACGTGTTTTAAAAATTGTACTGAAATTATCTTGTCATTTGTCGTAGAGCTATTTTTAGTGAAAAATGGCATAATAAAGTTTTGGTATGAATTTTCTTCAAGTATCGACAAGTTCATGAATTCTCTCAAACTGATTTGTTAATTGGAAACATTGCAACAAGTCCATTTCTAAGTTTATAATTACGTTACACTATGTAAATGTTTTGTTGCATGTGAAATATACCTTGCAAATCATAAAAATCCTTGCATCTAATAACTCGGTAATTAATAAGAAAAATGAGGACAAAATACGCAAGCTAATAACGAAAAATCGTAATTGTAATAGCCAACCATTAAATGCAGTTTCCCATGATTGTTGCTTGTAAAAAATCACGGTATGGGTCGTACGAAAGAATTACATACGACTTATTAATAGATCTTGGCATCAGAGTTGATAAAAACAATTAATTCATTTTTTAATAGTGGAATGAAAATGATTGTAACTAATTTTTGAATTATTGTTCTCACATAAAAGAATTTTTATATTGGTTTATGATCCGTTTCGGGATCACATACGTTATTACGAGGGATTTTGTTGTATCTATATCGATTACATTACAAAAAGTAATTTCCGAATAATTCAATCTTCATCATCGAAAGTAGTTGTTTCGGATGGATTTTTTTATTCAAATTTATATATGAAGGAAAGTACTGTACATGATTTTTTCTTCTTCTGAAGAGATCTATGTAATTTTTGGGAAAGAAAGTTTTTGGCTTTCTACTACTCCATCTTGATACAAAAAAAAGGATGTTATCCAATTTGGTACTGATGAGCCTTAGGGCAAGTATCTTAAGGCGAAACACCGGTGTTTACTAGTGAGGATGGCAGTATTCTATGTGAGTACAATTTGTTACCATTAATTTAAAGTAGAACTCATGTGAAAAATATCTGATTTGTAATCCACGACGAATGTTTGAAATACAAACTGAGTAGAGAAAAGTATCTTCTGTATAATTCAGTGTTCATATAAAAGTATTTCTTTCGAAAGAATTTTTCTTTCGTGT
>WOGN01000786.1:0-22115 GCA_015342105.1 Leptinotarsa texana | reverse complement strand
CTACAAGTATTATACATTTGTGAAAACAGCTCAAAGAGGAGTATCCAAATTTTCCATAAAAAATATGAGAAGTAATTTAAAAAAAAGGGATGATGCTAGGGGTGAGGGGGTGGCTTTTCCAGTAAGTTTAAATAAGCCCTCATCAAATTGAATAAGCTTATTTCATGAAAGTATTATACAAAGCTTTCATTGATGAAAGGCAGAAGCATGTATTTATTCATATAAATGGTGTTCCAGTATGAAGGACAATGAATTGTTAAAATTGAATCACACACTTATCATTTCTGTTCAAAGCTTTTAAAGAATCTACATTCAGTTTATCGCGAAATCGAAACATAAATCCACACATCCTTTCGGTTTAATCCTCATTTACATAATGAAATAAAAATCCCATGACTTGTATTTTCATGTATATACACATCCGTCCAGCTAAGTATGTCCATACATCCTTATTTATTCATCTTTAAAGTCGCTACGAGACACATGAATTATTCAAAAAACGCAACCGTCGTAACATCCAGCATTATCAAGAATTAATAAATATCTTAACAATCCCACTAGCATTTTTATTTTTCATAATCCTCTGCCTCTCTGCCAGACCTCCATAATTGAAATCGCTTTTGTTTGTGGAGATTATCTGAACTTTTCTGAGGTTTAATCCCCTATCAGACACTTTTATCGACATCATAAGCGTTAATAGGGGATTCCTTTGTGATTGCGAGGTCAACGTGCGATTAAATTTTGAATACCAGTAATGATGGCGTAAGAAGTTTTGATGTTAGTTCACCAGGAAGTGTTGCTTGTGAAAATTGCTTATGACCTTACTTTTGATTATTCACCAACCAACAGAATATAATAGTTGATAACAATCATCATTGATTTCTCTCGAAATATGGATAAGACAGAAGTTGCCTTACTTCCTTCTTCAGATTCCAGTAAGATATTCGATATGGTCAATCACAAATTACTCATTCATTCGAATGCCATTAGATTTCTGATTAGAAATGTTCTGATTGGATAAATTCAATAGGTAAAATTAATAATAATTCATCTGATGAAAGACAAACTTTCGGTGGTATTTGGTGATACTGAAAACATTTCTGTCACTAAATCGTTGTCGATGGAACAATAAATAAAGACATTTCCAAATGAACTTCAGTTAGTTAAAGAAATAGACGCACTCCCTCTCTTAAACATCTATTTCATCATACAAATTCCTACCTCTGTCGCAAAGATAATTATGGTTACCAAACCTCAAACGGAGGGATTATAATCATAGCATAACCTTTGCTAGCGTATGAGGCAGAATTTCACCCTTGTTAGAATTAACTCATGCTGCAAATGACTATATTTATTCACATCCTTCAAAGAAATTTCAGTTTGAGTCACCTAATTTAATGAATTGTGTGTTTCGTATTATGAAAGAAGGGAAATTACTATAATTTACGTGTTAGGTACTAAATTTGTGGCAATTATTTTTGTCTGTCTAGATGAACAGATTAGAAGTCTCGGTTTCGATGGTATACTTTTTGTGGTGTTTCACCGATGAAAGTTGAGCCGAATAAAACAACTATGTGTATGGATCATTTTGTTTGGATAATTTAGTTCTCTTCTTCAGTATATTATTGTCCTTATGTATTTGAATTACAGGGAAATTTTGGAAAAACAGATGTTACTAAGTCTTTGCTTAAATAATAAATGTCTCTATTCAATTATTGATGTCATTGACCTTACTTGTATTGTATTACAGCATCAGTTTCTTGTTGAAATAATCTATAAAAGAATGCGTAAATCATCAAATCATGGTAAGAAATTTTGTTTCACAGTCATGTCCTTTTTTTTTGTTTATCTTGCAAATATCAAGACAATGAACTTCCTAGAATTTTCAGATCTGACTAATACCAATAATAATATTCTTGCACATATCGCATTCTTTGAAACATGTTTCAGAACATATTGTTGTTAATGGAATGTCCTCCAATATATACATTGAATAATATCAATAGTAAAGTGACTGTATTGAATATGGCGGAGTTTAGCGTGACCTATTATTGCACTGAACCATAAATAACGTCTTCATATCATTTAATCATTATTGAAAAAATGAATATTGAATTTGGTTGCAGGTTGTAGTAACGAAAATTAATTTCTCACGTAAGTTTCATTATTTGTTTAACTGCGGTAATGAATTTCGAAAAATTAAAAAAATACCTTCTGTTGATTGGATTAATTACAACATTTTTATGTAAATACATACAATCTTTTGAATAGGTTTTCCTAGGTATAAAGTTGATAATTTTTCCTAAATTGAACGCTGGAAGTAGAACCACTAAAATTCTACAACTCACCTAATTCGTTTTCAATTGAAATTCAAATTTCTTGCAGTTTTAGTAATAGGTAGTTAAATGTTGAATTGACTTGGTACTTAAAAGATGCGTATACTTATGGGTAATAAAATACAGATAAATCGAAAATATGTACCTGTAACTCAGCAGCACTTTTGAATGAAAGTGAATCCGGATAGTGTGATACTGATTATATGTATAAAAGAAAACTGAAATATTTCTATCGTGTATTTATTCGTATCAGAAATATTTCAAGAAGATGGAGTTATATAAAAAATAGATAATTCAAAAGTAAAAGTTGAAATAGTATATTTTATACATGTTCATTTCCTGAATTTCATCACAATCATTATTTTATGGAAAATTAAATATGTTTTATCGTTGGGAGCATCATCCATCGATTTTTTTTCAAAATATAAGGTTATCTATATATTTTTCACTATCTCAAAGCTTCATTAGATTCAAAATAAATCAGAGGACCACTTTCGTCAACATTACGGCTCTGTTCCATTGGTAACAATCAATTTGATTCAGATCCATGGACTGAAAAGTTTATAAATTGGTACAAAATATTCCCAACAATAATCAGTTTATTCTATTCTTGTGTCATTCTCGAAGCAGTGGGATATTTCAAATGATTCCTGATAAAATTTTGTTGACGTCCATTCGATTCAAATCATATAAACAAAAAGTGTTGTTGCTTTTTGGAACATTTCATGCCTCAGGTTTGTTTTTTTGTAAATAAATTTGATTCATAATGTATCTATTAATAAAACGATAAATAATGATGTTTTTTATCTTACTATTTAAATTTTTGTTGGTGGTGTATTTGTAAAATGCAAAATATTTTTGGCTATTGCTTTTATAACGTTCGATAATAAAAAGCAAAGAAAATAATGTACTTTCCATAAATATTGACCAATGTTGGTTATATTGGTGGTGCATATATTAATATTAAAAATTATTTTCACAAATTTTTCATTCGTATTTTAGATATTCAGTCTTGAGAAACAGTTATAGTATTTGAAAGAGAACTTATAGTGTGACTTAGCAATCAATTCAGAACCAGCAATTTCGCAATAAGCTCTACATCAAGTATATGCCATCAGTACAAATAATAGACTCGTCTCCAATTATCTCTTTGTGGATTCTCGAGCACATACTATTGTCATGCTGTTACTTGAATACAGCGAGAATTCTGGTAATTGTTTAACGCGGAATTATTGGAGAACATTAATTCAATCACAACATTCAGTAATCTGTAGTTCATGGTAATTCGTTTCAGAACCAACAACGTTACCGAAAATAAATTACTTTAAATAATATTATACCACTTTGAATTGTTTTTTCACCCAGATGTAGATTTAATAATGATATTCGTTATCGCTGTGTTATTTTCATCTACGGCCAGTAAGGACATTTGTGATTATAATAAGTGTGTGAGATAATGAGAAACATAAACTCGTGATTATTTTATTGGTTCCTTGACAAAAGTAAGTACTTCAATTTCTGCACCATTTGCAGCACACAAAGAATAATTATTTGAGGTCTCAACGAAATAAATAGATCAATATTTCATAGAATATGCTGGAAGAAACTATCTGACAGGTATAGGCTGACTCTAGGAGACTCAAAAATCCCTGATAACGAAAAAGCTGGTGGGTGATCTAAATACAAACCATTATCTACTTATCATCTCCTTATTACTTCCTGAATCATCTACGAGGGTACCAAAATCTATGGTACACAACCAGATCATAATAAAAAAATGGAAATGTTAAGTAGTGGATCACAAAAGTTAATCATTCTATCAACTATTGTTACAAAAATAAGACAAATGTGCTACACATATCCTTCACCATTTAGTATAATAGGTATGGGTAGTTTGAATAGATGGAAGAGAAATACAATGAGCCAATGAGGTTTCAAGTTTCTTGAAACTTGAGAGGAAGACACAGGCTAGATGGCTACAAAAACACTACTGATTACAATTTGGTATTATTAATGCATTTCCTTTAAAACTAAATCTGATTAATCAACACACTAAAAAACATTGACCACATTAAAAATACACTTACTCTGAATCATCATACACTAATGGATGTGCCTTGATATAAATAAGAGTATTTTATTCAGAAGATCGTCAATAATAATGAAGTCAATAATTTCTCATGGCAATTTCAAATATATACGAGTATAGAAGTTGTTAAACAGAAAAAATATATAAAATATATGCACCAATGAGCCATTATATTATGAATTTAAAAAGTAAATTCGCATTCTGAAATGAAGTGAATATTTTTTCTAGAATTTACACTTCCACTGTCGAGAAAATAATCAATAGTTCTTTAAATTGGAGACACATTGACAAATTTTATAAATTAATTTCCCATATAAAAATAATCATCATTATTAACACTGGTCTATTTATGAATGACAAGAGCAAAACAGATCAAAATAAGACCACCTGACTTGACTTGAATTGATCACTTAATATTCATTAGTTTCAGGATTATTTAAATTTTTCACAGACTAATGCAAATTAAAACTTCCAAGGTAATTCTGTAACTTCAAGTAATGAATTTCATATCCCGATAATAATCAATACTTCACCATATCCTGTATAATTTTCATGTCTGAAATCGAAATGAAAATTCAACTCACTTCATTGAACATAGCTTGATATACGTGAAACTAATCATGGAAGAGTGGAACCCATAGTTCAACCAGACCTGAAAAATGAAAAATACTGCATTAAAGCGATTCCACGCCAGAAAAGAAGTTTTAATGAAATGCCCTAGTTTGGTTTACTCTTCTTGGTTTTATTTCTGAGTGTTTTCTATCACTTTTCGTCCCAGTCGAAGAGAATCACAAAGTTTGAAGTTTGAGGCTGATATTTTTGTGATTGCATTCTATTGAATTTGCAATTTATCATTAACAGTTGCTTTTCTTTGAGTAATTCCATATTCCTCTACGATCGAACGCTATAGTATATTCGCAATCGCGGTAAAACGAGGTTCTCGTTTGTTCGATGTGACGTCACCATACGTTGTTGGACCGTCCCGTTCAAAGGCGTTTTAACGGAGAGAATTAGGCGTAAAAATATTTTTAGGTTCATTCCAACGTTCCAAATGCGTCCTTTAATTTTTTGGCTACTCTTGACCTACCAACTTTTGTAAAAGGGAAATCAGTTAGGCGTCCCATTTTCCATCGAAGAGTATTTTTATAATGGGTACCATATCGTCAAAAGTAAGTAGAATTGCCATTTTATCGATAACTTTGTTATTTATCCATACTATGAGAGAAAGCAGCATGATAAAACCACAAGTCCTTAGAACCAGTGATTTTATCTATTGCTGGTTGCTCGATAGGTATTGGTCAAAAATAAGTTCGAGTTTGAGAAATAAACATTTTGGGTAGTTTGGCCAGTTTTATCTTCCTCTTGAAGACGATCACTTGGTGATCGAAACACGTGTCGAGGTGTTAAAATATTTGTTTGATGTTGGGAAACACTCCAATAATATTCATTACTAGACCAAAACTTCCAAACAGTGCATCACTAGTGTGGTATTCGTAAAGAGTATTTCTTGATATATTATCAATCAAACCAAATCAATTTTATTCTCTTTATTATAATAATATAAAAATTTTAGTTTCATGGCTAGCGTTTTAATGTTATTGCAGTGAAACACTATTTTGATGCACTAGCCTTAAATTTTTCCATCGTTTTATCAATAATAAATAAAAAATACCGAACTTCGCTGATTAGGTACTAAATTAAAGAATTTATAATAACCAGACGAATTATTTTGAATCATACTAAATATAAAATGTTATGCCAGTTCAAGTATACAATAAATTAATTCCTATTTTATTGAAGTTAATCTATTTTTCAAGAACGCCTGAGAAATGCAAATTTTCCAATAATACGAACTGATACCGCCCAAATTAGAATTGGCGGCCCTTTCAACTTCCCGGGAATAATTTAATTATCAGTTATACTCGTCTAATTGGAGAAAATTGTACTGTAGTGCGAATGCTCTTCAGAGAAGAGATAGAAACTTCGAAAATGTAGGTCTACAGTGTTGCCGCCTCTCTTGAATATTCATTATCAGTAGCTTTCAATTAAAAAATAATGTTTGCTATCCATTCATTCACTAGTATGTCTCATTTAATTTCTTCAAAAGATCATATTGGTATAAATGGCTTTTTCTTGATGATATGCAACGATCGATGTTACGTAAAATATCAACTCTTGATATCTAATCATTGCTGACAATTAGCTGGGGTCTTTTGATTTTATTTTTGTAAATAATATCAGTTGAAAAACTAGTTTAGCTCCAACCTGCTTCATTGGAATTCTAAAAAATATGTTGGTTCTTTTAATTGGAGGTTATCGAATTATCCACAGGCGCCATCATAATTCATTGCATAAAGAAATGTTACAATTGTGAATAGTAGTATTGGTAGTAATAGGCATTATTATTCATTCAGAATATAGACAATTCACAAAATCGCGTCCAGCAAATGTATTACATATTGTATCAAATTTTATTAATTACTTTCGCATTCTATTAGAGTGGAATTCATACTTTCAATTGTATACATACTCGTTAACACATATTTGATTAATTAGAAATTTAATGGAACACTATGAACAAGCAATGGGATTTGGGGGTAAATAGAAATTCCTTGAAAAAAATTATTTGTCATAAAAACAGCTAAAACAATATGCTAACAATGTATAGAATTCATCTAGACATCTTTCTGTATTACCCACATAAAAATATCAAGGAGTTATATCAAAGTCGCCATTCTTTATCGGACTAAGCACTTAACTCAAATGTTCTGCATTCACTCAGAAAAACTGAGGAAGCATAGTCTCTGAATTCATAACAAAAACTGCGGATTTATATAGTGAGTAACTGAGACTTGAATGATTGATTATTAAAAACCATGAAAAAATGCAATATCTCCTACAATTTCTAATTAATATCATTAAATATTTCTTTGTGCATCATGTAGGCTTTGTTTTATCGGTGGTAGACCCTAGTCAGTCTGTAGTGAATTCATTGTAATTCAAGTAGTTGTTTAAGATAGATTCTTTCATCTAGTTTCTATCTTGAAGAAATATATATGTTTGATATATAATTTTCATGAGACTTTTCACTGAACGGAGAAGCAGAAAGTCAAAAATAATAAAAAATCGGAAGTAAAACTCCCTATGTTTTTATACCACTTGTATCTGTAACTAACGTTACTGTAGTTTCGTCCTATCAGGACATTTTCAAATGAATACAGTTTATTGTGATATGATGATCTCTTAACATGTAGAAACGGCTACATCCCAAATGAATGTAACTCTTTAAAATTGTAGAAATTCAGGATTTAACAGCAGTAGAAGGTTACATATCTTATTTAGGATATAGAGGTGATTTCCACGGGGGTCGACAGTATCCAGGTTCAATTCAAAACCCATGCATTGATTTTCTCCTAAAGGATAAATGTCTCCGAATCGGTTGTAATAATATCAGGACAATTCCGCTTTCTGCTTCAATGAGTCTCTTGGGAACAATAATGTCGCTGGCATTGCAAAGGCTGCTTTCCAAATGGTTCCAAACCAGAAAACTGTACTCGCCTGCAACTTTTGATGCCTCATAAAGCTGTATTGTTCACATGTATGGAGCTCCGCCAATAAGCATACCCTGAAGCTGCTGGATCCCATCCAGAAAAGAGGCATCTGCCTGACTGAAGACACGAACATCACTTGCAACCTTTATGATCTGTAACATCGAAGAACGGTTGGAGATTCGGCTGTCTTTCGTTATTTAATTCTACGTGAGGTGTTCAAATGATTCGGAACATTTAATTACACTAAGAGCAGTATATATCACGCGACGGACTGTGGCTGCTCATCGTTTTGAGATTCAACTCTGTACACCTCGACCTTCATAGCTTGAAAACTCTTTCATTTGGAGAATTGCGTTCTTGAGGAATGAACTTCCTGAGAACGTTTTTCCAAATGAATTTAATCTCCAGCGAGTCAAATCCAACGTGAATCTCTTCTTTCGCACAGAAACCAATCTTATAGTGCCTTAAGAATTTTTCTAATGTTCTTGTGTTCTGTCCTAAAAAAATGTATGCGGTTTCGGGTATTACGTCCGTGTTATGTTTAATATCAGGAAGAAATATCAGTTGTTCCAAGCCGTTTTCGACCCATAACTCAGTCGAGACCTCATTCAAATCAAGTAGAAAGTCTACTTTAATGCGACTTCAACTACTCATTACTCAAGTTAGTGTTTTTAATGTTAACATTCAATTATTCATCAGACTGAGAGCCCAGTCCCGCTGTGGTAACTGGATTCCTTTCAGTAGCGGAACGGAAATGATGGTGAATTGTGTGACAGACCAGTAAAAGTATATCAAGGATGCGGTTAATTTCGAAGAAACGTGGTATTCGAGAATCTAGCCTGAATCGACTATTACAAAAAGAGGAATAATTTTCAGAAAAAAATCAGCTATATGATATTCTCACGTTTCTTTTTCTATCCGGGTCCGATTACCATAAAATTTCTTTAAATTTGTAGCGGTTATAAAAAATAATCATATCTATAATGGAATATAATACAAAAAACAAGGTAATTGAGACAAAAAATATATAAAGGCACAAATATAGCCAACTATTTTTTTGATTGGTGGAATTGAAATCTCTGGCATAAAAGTACCCAATTAAAAACACTTCTCACACCAGAACTTCATCAGTATTTCTCATACAAAAATAGCATACCTTATGAAAATAATTAATGAACGCCAAAGAAAAAATGGCATGCCACAGCCAGTGTAATTTTTATTATCGAATAATCACCAATTTATAGAATATAGAAAGAAGTTCTTCAATTTCAGTTTGGAATCTGTTTGTGTTTTCAAGAATTGCTCCGTGTAGGTTATTGGTGAATCAAAACGTATTGGAAAGGGGAAAAGATTGAAAAGAAGGTGTCTCACAATTTGAATGATAGACAACCGGTTTCGAGGTCTGTCCTTTTTTGCTCTTGCAGGTTTTTACTCACAACTAGTGAGTATAATCCTGGAACTGTCTAATAAAAAAGCCAATTAATGTCCTCAACTTTCTCCAGTTCAGGTTATCTGGTTGCTTTCAAATCACAGCTTTCTCTTTTCCCCTTACATACAAGATAGTGTTTTCCTAATCGATTTTTCTGGTAGCGACTAGACGTCTTGACTCTTATAACTCTTCCGACCCCGCCTCTGTCTTTTATCTCTTCTCTTTGCGGCTTCTGGTCATTCCGGTTTCAGATATTTTTAATATGCAGCTCGGGTTGGTTTTTGTGTGGATATTTCCACTGAAACGGTAGCAATGTAGGCAGTTCTCCTGTAACATGTGTTTTTTGGGCAGATATTAAAATAAATTTGTTTCTGGGACGGTTTTTGTGGAACGTAAAACGAAAGACCTAGTATTGAGTTTCTTTTACATGGAATTGCGTTCGAATGCTAGATTCCTTGAATAATTCTGTTCCTACAAATTTTATGGTGCAATCCAGGGGTGATAGAGCACTGTTTCATGGTTGGGTTCCAGAGGGATATTGAGTGGATGCCAAAAAATTGGTTTTTCATTTGGGTTATGTTTTTTTTTTGTAGATACCTACGGCAGATCGATATAAACTGCCGGAATAGTATCACATTGAAATATGTCTCCACATGGATAAAAGAACAATGGGAAACCATTCAGCAAATTCACAAATAGAATGTCAGTAGAGTAGGGAAACCCAATAGGTTATTAAATATATCTGCTCTATCTAACACCGAAATGAAACCATTGGAAGATTAAAAAAAACATTAGTAGTGGATACATCATGTATAGTAGTTACCCAAAACGAAAATGAACAAGATTCAACTACATGCTTATAATGAATGTGTACATACACCCAGACAAATCGCTAATTTATGATGTACTGTTTGGAACCTTTGGTGTTGTAATGCATATTACTGGAGTTCTTTCCCAACACCAAATCGTTATTTTTACACCTCGACACGTGTTTCGATCACCAAGTTATCATCTCCAAGAGGAAGATAAAACTGGTTTTATCTTCCTCTTAGTGATCGAAACACTTGTCGAGGTGTGAAAATGACGATTTGGTGTTGGGAAAAAACTCCAGTAATATTCAAATCGCTAATTAGCCAATGTTTTGCTTATTTTGACTTCCTACATCACAGGAAGAAAATTTCATTCTTCGTACTCCCAGAAACTCACAGTCCCAGAAACAGTGATGTCCCGGAAACTTACGCAGAACAAAAGACGGGACACTCCCGTATAATGACAAATCTAATAGCCTGATATTTTCAATATTCAAGATGAATAGTTTTTTTCAATTTCATATTGAAGCCATTGATTATTATGGTTCAAGAACCTAATGGAATCTATGCGATTATTTTGCATTATCACCTTCAAACTTTTGATTTGGCAACAACGCTTTTTCTCGCTTAGTCACGAAACGGATAAAGCAAAGGTGAAAGAAAGTCCGCATCTACAAAATTTAATTACTACAATCAGGTCAGAGATTCTTCGGAAAACGAACAATATAACAGATGAAAGGAACAAAGAGTCATCAAACACTTCCAGCGAGCTGACGATTTCAAGGATAATAAAATATGATGGTAGTTTTCTTTTTATATTTATGCTGATGAAGCATGCACACTTGGAGAACTATTTATCTTCATCTATTGTTTGTGCATGCGAATTTGTTTGCACATGATACTCTATAATATTGTAACGAATTAAAGAATTAACTGTCTTAAACAAATTTATTTTTAACAATATTTCACTATCACAACTAATTTATATACAACACTTAGCTACCAACGTTTAATTTATCTTCACAGTTCGAATTCTTTATTTAAACGCACGATTCAGTTTCTAGATACAGACTGCCATCTCGGAATGGAAAGCCGGTTTTTATATCGGCAACAACCATTCCAGATCTCTCTAGTCGTTTCGACACTCTTCGCGGTGGTTCGCAATGAGTTATGTGTTTGCTGGCTGAGAAATCGGTCAGGGCCGGCTTCAAATTCGTTACAATATTACATTCACAAATCTTATGACGTATAACCACCTAGGCTGAAAAGTCTCGTGCCTAAGATATAGATGGCGCTAGTAATGTTGCATGCACCGCCGTTTTCATGATATTCTACTCATAAATTTGTTAGTTATTGTGCTTAATGTGACCCTACTTTTGTCATTTTGAAAACTTTTCATGTTTCAATTTTGCACTGCTTATTGATGGGAAAAATTACCGTTCAAGCGAAGTAATGGCTTGAAAAGTGTTATAAGGACTCCGCTCCATGAAAAACAACAATTAATCGTTGGTTTACTGGTTTTAGAGACACCGCTAGTTATCCAATGTTTTGCTAAATTTGACTTCCTACATCCGGGAAACAACATTCCACACCTAAAATTGTTATTTAAGCTTCACAATAAATGTCTACAAGATGCCATCTGCAGTTTTCATTAGTCTTCTCAAAACATTTAACAAGCTTTGTATTGCTCAAAAGGACGGTTGCTGTAAAAAAAATATGCAAATTCATCTGTTTATTTACTGTTAATTCGACGCGGGCTTATATCATGCGGCCATAAACTTCCTAACTGTCGTTTTATGCGTTCGCTTTTCGTCAGTCTTGAACAGATCACGATCCCAAAGTAATTGTTCAAGACAAACATTAACAAGAGATTGCCATTTTGATGTGCTTTTCGTGATAACTTTTATTACGTCAAGTAAATGTTCATTTATTTCAGTTTAATATGTTCACAGCCATAACTTTTCCTGAAAAAGATAATCTGTTTTTGAATCCAGTTCATAAATTTGAATTCCAATGTTATGGAAGTTTATCCGTTCCATCGGTTTCACAGAAAATTTCACAGAAGGCAGCACCTACTTTGTTATATTCTATTAAAATATTCAAGTAAAGGAAAGAGATCAAGGAAGTCAAGGGACGATATTTAAATACAATCAATATGATAAATAACTACTATACTCTGTCCATCTGAGCAACAGAGTGCTCCAAAACATTATCATGCATAATGCACGGGATCTCCCAGACAAGGCTGCTTGTACAGAATTGCACTTGGGAACGACCGATTTTTTTTTCAATAATATGCGGCTGGGTATAGGTTAGGTTAGGTTTAGTGGAGTCTAAGGACACAAATTAGCAGTTCCTTTAACCTTATGAATATTTGACATTTTGAAAATTTCAAATTATATACATACATGGTGTGTCTATATACCGCCAGTCGATTTCAGTTGAATCTGATTGGCCAGAGTAAGGAGGCTTGCTTATTTAACCAAATAGATGCAAACGTGCGTGATGATCATGCCTTGATCACGCATCTATCTTTGTTTGGGTTACTTTGTTTGTTGGGTGGAAATAGTTTAGCTTCAATGTTATTGTACAATTGGAACCAACGTAACATTACTGAAATACCGTAAATGTACGTCATATATGTTCTTGCTTGAATGAATATATTATTTGTGAATATGGTATCTTATATAGGTACAGCATAATTTATATGGGACATTAAAGAATGAAATGAATTAACCCATCACCAGGGAATAGATGAAATGAATGAATATTTTTAGACTCGTTTTAACCCACCTTTGCAATATTCACCATTTGAAAGGAATCTATGTTAAAAAATTCTGTACTGTAGAATATAATTGAAACTATTGTTTTTTTTTCAATTCAAATAAAAAGAAGCTTCATCAGCTATTACAGGTTGAATTGAGTTACCTCAAAAGACATATTCACTACAATGATTCCAATATACAAGGTGTTTCCTAACTACGGTACAAAACTTAAGAAGGTGATTCGTTAGGTCAATTTAAGATAAAACGTTTTTATGAACGTATGTTAGGAGTCGCTCCGTTTCTGAGATACATGGCGTTGAAGTTTAAAAAACGGTGTTTATAAAATAACATAAATAATCTTATACCGATTTGGTTGAAATTTGCTACAGTCATTTGAAGCAATAAGGCACTTACTCAGCCCCAAATAGATTGAAATTATAAGGTCCAGTGTTCTTGCTAGTTAGCATTTCGACATCACCTACCCTAATCGCTGGATTGGACGTGCAGGACATCAAAATTGGCCAGCTCGCAGTACTGATATGAATACTCTAGATTTCTATTTATGTGGTCATCTGAAGGCTATTGTTTATAAAACTCATGTACTTAGATGTGAATGATTTGAGGAATCGAATAAATTGACGATTGCAATGTCACAAAGAATACTCCAAGCATTTTTAACTTGTCAGACAATGAATGACAAATCGATTGCAGTCATGTATTTTATCAGAAGGTGGACGTTTTGCTTCAAGGTCGAAAATGATTATTATTAACTTTTGGTTGTTTTTTATTGCTAGATAGTTTCTAGAAGTAAATGTTTTAATTGCTCAAACTGCATTTTGGTGGAATAAACTTCCTGAGAACCTTTTTCCAAATGGATTTAATCTCCAGCGATTCCAATCCAATGTGAATCGCTTCCTTTGGCACAGGCACCGCTCTTGGAGCGCCCTAAGGATTTTACTGTGCTGCTTGTGTTTTGGACAAGAAAAAACTGTAAAAAAGTCAGTGGCTTTTTTTCCTCAAAATTGTTGGCTGTGGTGCTACTGAGACGCCACTGGACCTAATAATTTCAATCTGGTTTGGGTTAAATAAGCGGCTTGTTACTTCAAATAACTGTAACAAATTTCAAACAAATTGGTTTAAAGATATTAATATTTTATAAATACCTTTTTTTAATCTTCAACGCCATGTATCTCAGAATTGGCAACATCCTCCTGAAGTTTCCTACCGTAGTAAGGAAAACCCTGTACAGGAGGATTACCGTGTCAGACTAACGGAAATATCAAATGAAATATTGTTTGTTTATTTACGATTGCGAGTTCAACTGTAGAGACCTATATGAAGTCCTTCAAAGGCTTCCAGATTGAACCTCTTAAATAGAAGTAATTAGTGAAAATGTCGTAAAATCATGTTGCAAGATCCTTCAAAGGAATCAAGTCGTAGACTTTAAGAAACAAAGAACAGAATCATAAATGTCATAAAACTCGCCTCAACCTGAATTCCGTAACAATAACACAATTAAAATTAATTAGCAAATAGCAGAGTACCTAACTCTCCAAACTCCCTTTCATCACAATTGTAGCAACTACATTTGAGTAAATGTTGAAATACATCAAAGGAGCTCCGGGTCTGAATGAAATCGAGAAATTGTTTTATTCTTGCTCCATGGTTTTTCCAAAGAAAATTTCAACTAGCTTGCGCGAGAAATATCCATGAGTTCTGTAACAATTTATAATTATCTGATATCCTGCAGAGCTTTTGTTCCAAGACGCGGAAAGGAAAGACGACGTAAGGAGTATTACTAATTTCGGGATATTACTGTCAACATTCATTTGTTTTGTTTCTCTGAGAACTTCGGATTTCTGTGACGGTTTGTTTCGGATCGAATGAAAATTCCAGTTGAGTTGTAACTGAAGACAAATGAGTTTCACAAACGGATGACGTAGATGTTGTCAAATAACTCTACGTTGAATTTACTTCAAATCAACTAACTTTAAATAATTAAAGGTCGTCTTCCACTTGAAAAATGTTTCAACGAAAAGTTTTTGAGTGGTATTTTAGTGCATCAAATATTATAAACCTGAATATTTGGAGAACGGAATAAGTAATTTCTTTGTGATTTAAGGAGACTCTTATTCACATGAATGTGAAGCGGTTCTCAAAGGTTTATGCAAATGTAAAAACATCCTCATTTGTTCATTTACTGTGGCAAAACACATATCACTTCGTTTTTTTTCAGTAGTTTGTTTTCATTTCAACTGAATCACTCATATCTAAATTATCTTAAAGGGTTTAGTTTGAATTGAAATGTGTGAATACATTTTCAGAGAGATATTTTTCATCATATATCGATATATTTGAAATTTTAACTATAACTTTTTCAGTAATTTTTATGAAAGTAACATGATCAAAGAAAAGAGTTTTCAGAATCTGAATGTGTGAAAATTATGTCAACTCTTTCATGTTTCTGTCACGGTACCTGACATCTCCAATATATGAGAAAGCATCTACTATTCAAGTATCGTTACGCTTGGAATCACTGTACTGATAGGAGCCAATTAATTTGAAATATATATCTAGGGTTTGCCCACTTGAGTGCTTAGAAATTTCCACTTCATGTTTTATTACCAACTAATTCCCAAGCAATCTATCGTAATAGGTTTTGTTAGGGGTGCCACAACATAACTTGCACATCATTTCAAAAAACATACTTCATTAATGTATCATTATTCTACCGCATTTCTGAACATTGTTATTGCCATAATTGGTAATTAAGACAATGAAAAGACAGATGTTTTTACGAGTTTTGTCGTTTTTCCAAGCTGAAACAGGCAGGAAGTTATTCAAATGTCATTATGAGTGGAACGACAGACCCACTGGACTGTAACTAATTGGGTGTATTTTTGAGGATTGTTGGTTTTTGTGTCTTTATTGTATTTTACCCCATTGAATCTCTAAAAAATACTTTTTAACGTAAGTAGTTATCGCGATGATCCTTGATATGCACATTTTCCACTTTTCCAACGAGACCAGAGCCTCTGGCTTGGTATATGGGTGCTAAATCGTTAGATGGTGTTATTTGAGCAGTTTGGGTTTGAGCACTTCCAATGTCGAAGTGCGGACTTTTAACAGTAAAATTTAAAATGTTGTTATTCAAATTTACTGAGAAAGCAATAAATGGACTCGAGGGTCCCTACGCTCTCTATCTCATGAGAGACAAACTCTATGAAGTTATCTTCCTGGAAAAGACATCTAACTTAATACTCTGAAAACAATCACTGGGGACCCCACGCTTTAGATCCACTGGTAGTTCCACCTTCGAAAGATTGTAGCACATCGATAGGAGTCTTCCGGAAAGAAATTTGAGCACTGTCTAGGAGTCTAAGGCAAAGAACAATCAGCAGTTCGATGAGTGAGGTTTTATAATTTCATTCAAACTATTTGTTTCTCTGAACCCGACCTGACCTAAATTGGCTCATGTGACCATGCATTCGTTATTTTAAATGTTAGAATATTAGAACTACCTTTTACATTGAATTATCTACTAACGCTAGTATTAGATTAGATTAAGAACACCACTTACGAGTATACATCAATCTCAAATAAAATTGATTTTTCAGTGGGTCACGCCAAAGAGCCGTTCAGTTCAATAGCCAATTCCCGGCGAAAACTCTGCAAAGGCTCTTTAAAATATCGATGAGAATTGTGTATGAATAATTCAGGTACGCCGATATGGCAAATATCCCTCTCTGGACGAATGAAAGTTTCTAGAATGGAATAATTTATCCTATTGCCTTTCAGAGGTAAATGGTAATTTGGAAAGTTGGCCGGACTTGTGTAACTTCTATGTGTTTCGAAAGAGTTTTATATAGGCAGGCACTGCGAACTTCGTTGTTACTGTTACATTAGGTGAAATTTGAAAAGAAAAAAATTGTCAACAGAAAATCATTGAACAATCTTGTTTATTCTGAGAAATTTTCTCTTCATTTTAATCATTCCAGATTGTTTCTGAATATCACATTTCATTTTTAACTAAAACTGTCCCCATTTATTTCATCTCTACTTCTGGTTAACAAGTTACCGGAAAAATAAATCAGTTTCAGAATCCAATTACTACGATTATTGATATACATCTGAGAGAAACTTGCACAAACATATAAAAAATAACATAATTTGAATGAACGATTATTGGTGACTAATTTCCATTACAATATTTTTATTTTATTTTCAGGTGAGTTCCAGTATACTGATTCATGAATAGTGATGAAAAAATTATTCGTATAAAAGGTATGTAACAATAATTAAACAAATTACTCTTGAATTGTGCATGAATAATAATAAACTATTCCCTCTGGAGACACCCTACATTTTGTTTTATAAGAAAGAGGACATTGTTAGATCAAGATCTTCAGATGATGTAGTGCTGCAGGTTTTTTCGGGTTTTCCTGCAGCTGAAAAAGCAAATGCGCCACTGGAATCAATGAAGTCGCCCCGGAGTGCCAATTAATTTTTATTGTTGTTTTCATTTTATTTTTATCGTTGTTTTAATAAAAATCTGCAGCTATAATTGTTTTGCAGATTTCCACACTTGTCTATATCAAAGACTGGCGCCCTTGCTTACAAATAGAAAAAAGTCACCAAAATAGTGTCATACTTATCTAGGAACCCATAATCCGCTTCTGGCTTTTAGAGTAGCTTGGCTGTGACAAAAAAAAACTTTGAAACTTCAAGTCTGAATGTCAAGAGTTTGGCAAAGTTTAGGGATACTTTGTAACGTTAAATGAAATGAGCAGCGATAAATAAAAAATACAAATGTATCAACTAATGAAGTAATGAAAAAAAATTTTTCATGAGAACTTTCGAATACATGCAGTAAATAGAAGGAATCAAGTTTAAAATTAATTCAAACCCATCAATTTATTACATTTTACTATTCATATGAAATAAAAGCTTGTCTACCTGTATAGATGTATAAGATTACATAATGTAACTTGATCTTGATATAAGTAGCTCTCGGAAAAACTACGGTACTAAACTTCAGAAGGTGACTTGTAAGGTCGTTTTAAGAAAAAAAGTTTCTATGAATCGTTGTGAGGATATCATAAATATCCTTAAACCGATTTGTTTGAAATTTGCTACAGTTTTTTGAAGTAATAAGGTGCTTATTTATTAGGTCCAGTGGCGCCTCAGTATTAATCTTGCTGGTAAAAAATGAGCCAATTGTGTAGTCTTCAATCATTTGGGGATTTTCGTCGTCCCAAAAATGGTCATTGTGAAAGTTCATGATAGCATCTCGTGAAGAATTTGCTTCGTCCATAAATAGAATATTTGGTATGCCATCGTACGAATCAACCACCTGCAAAATATTATTCTTTGATGAAAATCCCGAGGCAGAAAAGCTTGGAACTACTGTATGTGATATGAGTATAGGAGGTTTCTTTTAAGAATCGTCCATACGGTGTTTGGGCTAACTTCCAGCTACAGTACAATCTTCCTGGTACTATTTGAAGGATCTTCTTCTATTGCATCAAGTATAGCTTCTTCTAGTTCAGGCGTTGTTACAGTTCCTGGTCTTCCACCACCTGCATTTTTATTGAAACTTACAGTTTCACATAATCATGCATGTAGCGTTCTAAATGTTTTAGCACATGGAATTAAGATATCTGTCCTGGTAAATTATTCGTGCTCCTTCCACATTTTCATTTGCTGATCCACAAATGAAGTGTGAAATTATTTATGATGGAATTACTGCTAATTGACAGCTCTGACGTTCACTGATATGAAAACACTATCACGGTCAGCTAGTCTCCAAAGCACATGATATGCAAAGTGGCTTCAATTTTTTTTCTCGAAAACGAAGCTAGATATGAAAAAGGCACAAGCGACAAAATAGTTGTATTTCCACTTGATTATTCTAAAAAAAATGAGAAACCGCAACAAGTCAGTGGCGTACTTTCTTTTCCCAATATTGTTGGCTGAGCTGTCCACTAAGTCTCCACTGGACCTAATAATTTCAGACTCAATAAGCACCTCATCACTTCGAATAAGTATAGTAAATTTCAACCAAATCAGTGTAACGATAATTATGATATTTTATAAATACCGTTTTTTTTACTTCAACGAAGCAACTCCAGACATATGTTGATGAAAACTTTTTCCCTGAAAACGACCTAACGAATAACCCTTTGAATTTTCGTACCGTAATTAGGAACCCAACCAGCACATTTGATTTATAATTTCATTTCATGGTGCTGCAACAGTTTTATTTTGTTGATATTTTATAATTACTTGCATAATGCTAATTGGTTATATTAAGCGAGCCGTGGATATAATACAGTTGTAGGCAATGAAAGTGTTTTATAAGTTTGTCATAGAAATGTTTAAAAAATAAAATTATAAATACGTTATAAAATACTCACGAACTCATAGCAGAAACGTTTCACAACTTATCAATAAAACATATTTTCCTGTAAAAGTGAATTGTTTTGTATAAGTTTTGCATCACTTTTCTATGATGTTTGTATTCTCTTTATAAAACTATTTCAATATTATTTTATAACTGCTTCCTATAGCTTTAATGAAACTATTTCATTGGAATGCTACCGATCACAATTATTTTGTTGTTTCCAATACCATATTGTCACTTCAATTATAATTTCCCAACTATTTCATGGTAAATATATAACCCCCGTAACCTAGTGCTTCAATTTTGTTCTTGCTAAAAATAGGATTATTAATGATTAAAATCCACCAATTTATGTGGAGCACCATGTTTATATACACTCAAGTCACTACCTTGAAACTACTTCGAAATTTAGCCTTTATAATCCATGGAAGAAGCTTCTTAGCTAAAACATCCCTACAGATAGTACTTATCCAAACAAAATATGAGAAATCGAGTCTTCATTTTTATAGAAATATATAGCTTTAAAAGTAGTCCAATTCTACCGCAATACCATCACTCCTAGAACTAAGTGTTTCTTAACAATTTTATAGGGATAACAGAAGATAAAACACATGAAAACAAATTATTTTATAGAATGATGCCATTTTGAAATGATACCAATTCGGAATACTGACATTAGAAGAGTTGTAAATATGAAATAGTGCACATATAGTGATATTTGCAGATGTTATGTACATATATATTATAAGATTATATTATTTAGAACAAACTAACTTGATTGGCGACAAGAAAATCAATACGTCGACAGAGTAAATTTTTGGATAATTACTTTTTTCCAAAAATTTCAATAAAAGAGTGGCGCGCTTAAATTTTACTAATAATAGGCTATATATTTGTCAATAAAATTTCAATCGCAGTTGAAATATCAATTTTTGAAGCACAAACAATGTCTTTACCGGTTCAAAAGTGAAATTATTGAAATGGTCCCAACATTTCTATTTGTTAGTTTTTAGTTGGTGACATATCTATTATATTTTTCTAGTATCCAACACAAAATTACTTTCTGCGGATTTAAGAAAACATTTTCATCACTTTTTTCATTTTACCGTTATCGCTTTAGGCTGCATTGTATTCCATAACGCTAACTTGGAATTAATAGAAAAACACTCACCAAATTGTATTTCAATTATTTTAAAAGATTCTTTGCGAAACTTCTTTTATAGTAACTGCCGAAATGTTTATAAAACTGCGGTACAAAATATTATTGAAAAGTATAATGTTTTATAAATCGGTGCCAATTTCCTAGTTATAGCTGTTTCATAAACACATTGAAAACATTTCTGGGAGAAATACATTTTTCAAATTTGTTTCTCTGAAACATTTTCATTATGAAATTGCTAGTTGGGAAACACTCTGTATGATATAAATTGTGTAATGTAATACAGTAATGGATTTGAAGTAATTTTTTTAGCGCATGTTAATGAAAGCTTTTTTTTTAAATTATTCACACTGTCAATTCATTATCTGTCGTTTCATTATCAGTGCAATGATCGTAAACTTCCGCAGAACAAAATTATTTTCTTCATATTTCTCATCTTGTCCGCTAACTCGCCATCCCGAACCGAACTACAACCAGGTGTTAATTGGAAAAGTGTCGGAATGCTCACCTCAATTGTTACGGAGTAGACATTTTAATTTAAAAAGTTGGACTGCTCGAAAATTA
Organism: Leptinotarsa texana; assembly: GCA_015342105.1. Taxonomy (NCBI): domain Eukaryota; kingdom Metazoa; phylum Arthropoda; class Insecta; order Coleoptera; family Chrysomelidae; genus Leptinotarsa; species Leptinotarsa texana. The sequence goes on along the minus strand of WOGN01000786.1, from coordinate 1,010 downwards.
AGAGAAAAATAAAACGGAGAACTGTGAGAGCTAAATAATTTAATTTGAAATGGGCTCTGATTGAAACGTTTCTTCTTCTCACCTCCGATGATTTATTCGGTAATATTTTATTACGTTCTTAGCTGAGAGCCACAAACAGAGGCGTCGATGAGTTAGCTAGTCAGCTGATGGTCAGATGAGTTTCAGTCGGGCTTATTATCGGGATTACTGAAATGAGTTATTGCCTACAACCGAAACATTTTGTGTATGGTACATATTTCAATTTATATTTATGGGACTGACAAAAAAATTGTCCTGACAGTAGCTGGTAGGTAGTTATCAATGATTATGAAACAAGCGACCCTCTAGGCATTTGGTCAAAGGCAAGGTGTTTGCTTCAGCCAATAATTTTCCAGTCGATGTTGCTTGCTATAGTACAATTCCATCATAGTTGGCACTAAATTCTCAGAAATATTATTGCATCAGATAAAAACATTGTTGTCAAGGTTGTGATTTTATATATTTTACCATAATGTTTCCTCATTTGTTTAATATCATTTCCGTACGCCACTGCAAGAGACAGATTAGGGCAAAAACGTTATTTCTGAGAATTTAGTGGCTACTATTTTCGAATTATAGTACCTATACACCGCAGGATGGAACTCTGTTTATTCGATTTTTGTATCGAACGGAATTCCAGCCTTCTTAGGCTTGCAGGAGACGCGTCATTAATTTTTACGTTACTAGTTTAGTGATCCAATACTTTTTCTAAAAAAGGAGGTTGATTGGGTAAAAGGATCAATTTTTCCTTAAAAAAAACAATTGTATTCTTGTCGACGTTTCGAATTTCATTAAATTCTTCTCTAGGGCTCTGTAACAATAGAAATAATGATTTCTCATTTAAATTACTCACCAAAAGGTAGTTTTCTCGTGTTGATGATAATACTATTTTAAAAATCATCAGACATGTTAGATACGTATTTGAAAAATATAAATAAAAACACATTGCAACAACAAATTTTCGAGACAAC
>WOGN01000785.1:0-22134 GCA_015342105.1 Leptinotarsa texana | reverse complement strand
CTTATTCTCTGTACCTTTTCTCAATAATATTCATTGCATAGATGGTCATTCATCACTTCCAGAAGGTTTATTTACATATTAGAGCCATATCGTCTGAAAAACAATATTAATTAGCTTTCTGAATACTGTTTGATATTTTCGGTAAATATTGAGCATTGCATGCATGTTCAAATATTCGTCCCCTTGGTGCTTGTAGTGTAGATTTGACAGCTGTAATATGCAGTAGTCTCTTCGATTTCCGTGTTGACCTTCGTTGAGCTTTGGTTGATAGTTCAAGGGTACCATCTGACTGGTTTGTAGGATATATTTGGTTGTATTTTGGCCATCTTTCACGGGGATTATTTCTACAAGTTAGGAATATATAGTGGAAGACTGATTGGTCATTTTGGTGTGTATATTTGCCGTATGAAACTTAAACTATTTACAGGATTTCCGCAAATCAGATTCATAAAAAACCAGAAGGCCCTTAGTCACTTATCAAGTCCCAGTAAGACTTCCGTGCAGAGGGGACTGATAATTTCATCTGAGATTCAATATTATCTGATATGGTTATACAGGACACCCAAAAATATACTCATACCAGTTCATATTGAATGGGGTTTAATCTCACTTTGATTTTACTGGTATTACTACATGCTTTTGATCATAACTGTAATAGGGTATTGATTGTGTGTAAGTTTTATCTGACATGGATATACTTACGTGCATATACGTTTATATCTATAATTGGTGTTATAGTCTAGCGGAAAATCATTGAATTAATGTTTGTGTAACGTTGTCGTGCATATACGTTTCTATCGATAATTGTTGTTACAGTTTAGCAGAAAATCATTGAATTGATTTTTGATTTATGAAGACGTTGTCGTTGTTTTTTTATGGCTGTTATAAGATAGATATATTCTCATACCATTGTTTTTTGGCGAGACCATAGAATAAATCTTTTATTTCAACATTTGGTTGGTAAATTAGGAATGTTGCTAGTCACTTAGCGTGTCTGAGGATTGAATTTACCTGGCGCTCATTAAGATATATTTTAAATTTGCTAATTTGGTTAACCCACTCCCGTCTGTTTAACAGCAAATACCCACCTGTCCTTGACGTTAACCGACATGTGATTTAATGCCCTCGTGTGTTTTTGGAGGTCGCACGGTAGCCGGGTGGTTCGACGTAGGTGCTTTGTTCACTCTCTCAATCGACCGATGTGTGAGTCGATGGTTCAAGCCCCAGGCTCAACGTTCAGTTTTCACTTGCTATCGTCCAATCCGTGTTAGGAATCACACGTTAAAAAGTAAGACCTTGTTAGTCCTTAGTTCGCACTAGGAAGTTGCGACTTCTGATGGTTACCGTTCGTAGGGGTACGATAGCTGGTTAACGGAAATAACTTATTTTTTGTTAAACAACGAATGTATACTCGCTAAAAATTGTCACACAATATAAAATATCCCCCATTTATGAAAAACATTTCTTTTCATCACGTAATCTCAAAATGAATGTTCTTTCTTACGCGGAATAGTGGCTCAGCTTATATTCTAGACGAACAAATTAATCTCCTGTTTCAAATGATTATTAAAAGTCAGAAAATCTCTTCGCTGGGTAAACAGAAAATTAATGACCGTCTATCAGACCTAGAGATATAATTTTTCTCGGATGAAAATGAGGATGATGTTGAAATGAAAGGCCGATGCATGATGAAAAATATTCTGTTTTAATTTGGACATTTAAAAAACTGATATTTCATTCGACTTCTGCTTGAGACATAAATACAGAGAAAGATGATGTTTTTAATGAAAATGAATTAGAGGAACGTTTGAGAATATTTTATGTGATTATTGAAAATACAATTTCAATTCTGGCCACAAAAGAGGGATTCATTGAAGTAAAGATGAAAATGCTGGTTGAAATGATTCAACTGAATAATTATGTTTCGAACGAAACTTCCTATTTCCATATTCACATTAGGGACCAAGAAAAGGCTGTACCAATTGGACACTGAAACAAATTCAACTGGGTTCTTGAATTAAACAAAGTAATTGATGTGGGAAATATTCGAATCAGGCCTAAATCCATTGAACTAAAATCAAAGACCGAGCCAAGACCGAAAATCACGCCTAGTTCAATCAAGTTTTTGGTCTCTATTTTCTTCGATTAACGTAGCGTAGTGCATGCCACATGGTCGTGCGGTCAATAATGATTATTTTCTTGAAATTATGTGCCGCTTGCGAGAAGAAATACGAAGAAAACAATTCATGGCTTTTGCTTTACGAGCACATGCTCATTCGTCATTGCTTTTTCGTAATTGTTTTACCTGAAACAACGCCGTAATTAGGCCTCAGCCAACGTATTCGCCAGACTGTTTCCCAAAATTGGAGAGACCTCATCGGTAGCCATCTTGATTCAGGTCTGGAGCCTTGCTCCCTTACCCTTCGAATTGTTCTTCGTCAGAGGGACGAATGGATCATAACTGATGTACCCCTACCTGGCTGGGGTGAGATGGATGAAGATGTTATTCATCTGTTAACGGACGACATAGGGGCCTCATTCGACAGAGTGTCGGGGCCTTCTATATCGAGAGGGGTCGTCTACAGCGTAATCTATAGCTTCCCTGACTAAAGGAGATACCTATGAAAGGACGACGTAAAAAGATAGATAAATATTTTTTGAGAAAACTGTTAATTTTCCTTATTTTTTGAGCAGACCTCGTATACTCAGAATTGCTTTCTGTTGTTTCTATACGAAACGACTACTTTTCATTTTACTTAATTAATATTTTGAATATGTGAAAAGCACTAAAATTATTTGTCCTAAACTTTCCTCATCATAAACCTTTTTCAAAATATTTCCAAAACGCATTGCTTTTGTTGAACGATTTTCAAATAGTAATATTTTGTGATGGAATTGGCCGATACTTGATGGAAATCCATAATTTATTATGGTAATGTTTTTTTGTGAGATTTTCTATGGACAGGAAGCTATTGTATTTCAGGTTTTGTGAACTGTCCAGTGAAAATCTGACAGAAAATTTTATTTGAATAAATAAGTATTATTTTCAATATTACCAATCATATAATATCGTAATCATTTTGTAATAATATTGTAATCAGCTGGAATATTTATAGGTCACTATCGAATTCTAACTTACGTCTTATTTGAATGAAATGAGATTTTTTTGAAAATATTTTTTATTATTCTGATACTTTTTCTTCGATATAGAATGTATGAGGTGAGAAATTATTGAGTAGCTCTTCAAATTCTAAATTCTCTAGTTTCTTAATCAATTGTTGAAGAAAAAACAAATCAGTAGAGTATCATAAGAAAAGAAATTTAGTGACCTTCCAAACAGTATAACAGGAAACAAGATATTGCTCGACTTCTCTTTCCACTGTGAACTTAGAGTTTGCAGTCAACCACTGCTAGGAGTCAACGTGGTCCGATATTTTTGTGTTTAATTTAATGAAATTATCATCCGTTGGGCTGCTCTGTATTAAATTTTTTCACCATATGTTTTCTTTATTTCAATAGAGTTTATATTTGAAACAATCGAATTTGTGAGTAGACAATTAAGTATATATTTTCTATTCGAAGTGTTTTGGTGTATATATCACAATTAATTTTGAATGGAATTGTCGGTCATTGAAAGAAAACGCAATTTGGCAACTCATAAACTTCATATATTGTTGTTAAGTTGACAGAAGTGTGAACAAATTTCATTATATTTATTTGAAGGAGTTACGAGTATTCCAATCTTATCTTGGGCTTTTCTCTTGCTAATGGAGTTCGGTTTTATGTTTTTTCTTTCGTCTCTCGGTGCTTAAAAACTCCACCATTAAGGTAATGAAATTGGACGACTGACGTAAATGGAAGTACTTTTAATATTCCGTCAACTATTGTCCAAAAAACGTAAGGTGATTACTTGAAAATATCGCATTTGCTAAGTGTGGAAGTTGATCATCGTATCGTTTATAATCACCAGAAAAGATCAGATATTTTCAGTAGGTTTGGGTTGATGATATGTTGATTACATAATCGATAAATAGTAGTTTGACCGCGATATGCATCTTTTCAATCGGACACAATATATTTTACCAGATTATGTTTGATACGAGAGAAATTATGGTGTAAAAATAAAATGAGCCAATTCAGTATTCTTTTGAATACATTTTCTGTGAAGGATTTGATAGGAATGTTTTTTTCGGTATATAACCGGAATCGATAGAACAAACAGAATTATTCAAGTATTGAAAACTTTTACAAACATTTCGACAAATAATATTTGATTTGACTATCCCCCAATAGGTACTCTAATCTGAAAACGCCCTCTATTGCAACGGAATAAAAAGAAATAGTAGCATCTGCCAAAAATAATCAAAGACGATTGTGGATACTAACAATCGAAACATCGTGAAGTAACTTGGCTTGAAATCGTTTTATTTTTATTTATTTTTTATTAAAATTTTTTATTTCTTGTTAATTGCTCAATTAATTGTTGCTTCTATATTTATTTCATTGTTATTTCAGTTCAGGGTTTTTTGCTTAATATAATTGTTATTTTCGGCTATTCTTTTTAATTTTATTGATTCTTTCAGGGATTTCAACTCATTTTATATTATATTAGATAATACGAGTCCGAAGTAATGAAATGCTTCAATATTGTTAATATAGATACGTTAAAAACATACTAAATCACTTTTTTGAGGAATAATTTTTTCGCTATAGTGATTCCCTTTATTCCTTCTGTAATTTATATAAAAGCTTTTTTCGAGACTATCATTTTGAAAATATGTTTGTGTTTTTTATTCCAATTTCATATTATGGAAACTAGAGCTATCGCTTGAAAATATGTACGACGCTGCAATTTTTTTTAAATTATTCAAATTATTACTTTTATGTGACGCAATCATAATTTTGATAAACCTGACATTCTATTTCCCTATTCTTCAGACAATGAGATCTGGTTGAATAAAATACTTTTCCCGTGTGCCTTTTCCCTACATATTTCTCTTTGATGTCATCTGAAAACGAAAATCACTTTTATAAAAAATACATTTGTAAACTTCAAGTCATTTCAAGAGGAAACCATAGTGTAATCTTTATACAGTGCATTTCCAATTTCATTAACCCCAATTGAAATTGGGGTTAATGAAATTAATGCATGAATACTTTATTTTGAAGTAAAATTGACAGATGAAACTTTCAAGATGGCGACGGGGCGCCATGTGGTAAAAAAAATTGAATGGAAAGGGGAAACATCACTATCGATATTTCTAGAAATATTATTTTTTATCTGCCATATGGCGATTCCAACAACCCGGTAAGGTTTAGAGTTATTTTTGTTTATAAAAACGAAAAAAATATATCAGTACGATAATGAACATAATTGTTCAGTTAGAATATTTTCATTTAGTGTTCGGTTTCACTAGTATAAAGGTACCACGTTAACAATCTCTAAAATGGTAAATTTTCGTCCAGTTTTCCGAATCGTCCTGTCTGTAGAAAATATTTCAGGGATCTTGTATCCAAATTCACAACTACCGGTAGTGTACATAACAAAAAGTCACCAGGTCATCAGTCAATTTCGGAAGAACAGTAAGTGCAAATAATTGGTAAGATGGTAGTATATCCTGACAGTCTACTTATTCCGTCGCGAATGTTTGTGAAGTGTATCCTTCTACTATGTGGACACTTTTGAAGAGGAATAGGTATCATTCATAGAAAATTAAAATGGTACTTCAATTAACTGAAGATGACCCTAATCGAAGAACAAAATTCTGCGAAATCATGACGGAAACCGTTGCAAGGCATTCTTCCTATATCGACAATATTTGTTTTAGTGACTAATGTACAAATTTCAAACTGCGATGTTCACAGACAAAATTGCCGTTATTGGAGTGACACCAACCCTCACGTTTTCCGGGAAACGTGTACCCAGTATCCAGAAAAAATTAACGTTTGGGCAGGAATATTGGGAAACCTCTATTTATTGATCAAAATTCAACAGGGGAACTCTATTTCAATATTCTGGAAACTACTGTTGATTCTTTCATCACTGAAGGTCGTCGAAGCGAATCTTAATAAATTCAATATGGATATTGTATTCCAACAAGATGGAGCACCACCACATTACTCCAGACAAGTAAGAAACTATTTGGATACATACTAATTTTCCCGGTAGTTGGATTGGCCGTCGAGGTCCTACAGAAAGGACAGCCCGCTAGCCAGATTTGACACTTATGGACTTTTTTATGGGGCTATTTGATAAAAAGGGTGTACGAAACTAAACCTGCTCCAGTATTGGATATACGGCAGAGAATAATAAATATTTGTAGAGATATACACGTTACCTACTGTGTTCGAAAATGTTCGGCGTGAAATATCGGATAGTTCATGGCAACCATTTCGAGCATCTTCTGAACTGACCTCAAGCTTATTACCTCATATTATGTAGTTAAATGTAAATGTGTTCAGGCAATCATTAAAAATTCCGTCATTTTGTAGTAGTTGAAGATATTGATATTATATTTCAGAGTTGTGAAGCATTTGTCAGGAGCTTCAAAAAGATGTGTCACAAGACACCCCTCTCCATTAATTTTTTTTCCAGATGGCGCCCAGTCGCCATCTTGAGAGTTTCATTAAAAAAATGCACTGTAGAACTAAATCTTTACTTTGTTTCGTTTTTTTATAATTGATATTTTTATATTTTTTTTATCTCTCTTTAGATTCTGAGATATATTTTTTGAACCGCAAAAATGTACTTTTCTATTTCATTTTGACGAATAGTTGAGTACTTGAAATTGAATTCAATTAACAATGTTAGTTTGTATGTAATAACTCTTAGTTTTCAATTTATTCTCCATTTTTCATCTCATGATATTACTTAATTGCTTTTCTTCTGTCACACATCTGGAAAATATCGTTCAGATCGTTCAGTAATTATGTATTCAGTATTCAGTCTATTTTACTGTCATTCTCTTTACGAACATTTGTCTTCAACAACTCAGCCGAAGTATCAAATCGCACAGTTGCATCATCTATTCGAATTGTTTTTTTCCAGATAAAACACAAGCACTACAGAAAAATCTTTAAAACGCTCTAAGAGCGGTGCCTGTGTGAAAGTACTGGATTCAAATCGCTAGAGATTAAATCCATTTGGAAAAACGTTCTCAGGAAGTTTATTCCATTTGACCGACGTTCTCCAAATGAAAGAGTTCTTAAACACTGAAGTTCGAGGTGTCCTGAGTTAAACCTTAAAACGATGAGAAGTGCCAAATGTGCTAAGTCACTTGAACACCTTCCATGAAAGTATCCATAAAAGTGTGACAAAACTCCAACCTTTCTTCGATTTTCCAGACTATCAGGGTTGAAAGTGATGTTTGTGTCCTGAATTATTCATTTGTTAAACTAATGCGGAAGGTGAGAGCATTCATGTCAATAATGAATCGTAGTTTGGTAATTTTTAAACGAGTTTTTTCTGGTATCAGGAACGAGATGACGAAGCGCCGATGCATCGAAGTCTAAGCAGCATTCAATTGGTTACCCTCATCTATTTTTCTACTGTAAGCGCTCATCTGGAATATCATAATCATCCTGTTTAGAGATAATTAATCAAACGCTGGAACTTCCATCATATGGTTTACTGACATTATACCCTCTACCGAGCAAATTGATAACACTTTTTCCTCACCAGAACAAACATGTTGTCTCTCAGGTCGGTGATGAGGGTCCCATTCCCAATAGCTCATTGTTCTCACTAGTTCATAATTACTAGAAGTTGATGGAGCTTCATTAATTTCTTGATTATGATGACTAGGTTATCAAAACGCCCGTTGTGAGACAGCATTTTCGTTCTGGTAAGGTTACAAATTTCATTTTTCACGAGAAATCTTTGCTAAATAACCTCGTGGTTCTAATTTGTTATAATATCAGATATATGAGTGTAGCTATGTTAGTCGATTTGATCATTTTTGTTCATTTTGCGTTTTTTAATGAAAACGTCAATTTTGTTCCTTAGTGATCTTTCTCCTTGAAGGGATTTCCGGTATTCAGACCGTTTGACAAGTAGCTGGCGAAGTAGCTTTCATGGAAATAGGTGGCTAGCCAAGCCTAAGAGTCAATTTCAGTGGCCTCCGTTATTTTGTGAGGACGAAACAAAGCGAAGGACCTCCGACAGTGAATTGTTCTGAGTCTCACATAGTACCTAATTTGTGACACAGAATAGTGAATGATCCTTCTTCTGTAGTCTGAATTTTTTAAACGATTGCCCTGTGTCGTTTGTCTGTTTCAACCAATGAGAAAGTCGTCCGGAGGAAATGACGGCAGTGTTGCGCAAGATAAACTCTCTAATTTTCCCGCGTTTGAGAGTAGCAGTTTTGTATCAACCAGCTATCAGTGATATCAAAAATAATGGATAAAATATCAATAAATATTTGGAAGGCTTCAACAACTTGAGCTATCATCCATTTGGCTTTTGGAAACAAAGATCAACAGGCGACCTTCAATAGTATGTCACATATATTTGGAATAACGCAATCGAGAAACACGGAGAGTCAGGACCTATTGCGCTTGATATTTCTAAGACGTTCGACCGTGTTTGGCATGGGAGTTTGCTGGTCAAACTTCGATGCTATGACTTGTCGGTTCATTTTTGTGTATCTCTCTCCAGCTTCCTGAAAAAAGGTTCCTTGTGAGTGGCCGGTGATGAATATCTCTCGAATACTTTCATCATCAACGCTGGTCTTCCCAGGGATGCATATTGTCTCCAACTCTCTTTTCATTGTATATCAACGACTTATTGGAAAAAAACCAATAATCCAATATATTGCTTTGTTGACGATAGCACACTTGTCTCGTCATTCCATTTGGATTCCAGGACATCGGCTGCAGATGCATGTCTTCACCGGTAGCAGGAGGTTGCATATCTTAATGAGGATCTCTAGGTGATTTCTAATTGGGGTGAAAGTGAAAAGGTTTAATTCAATGCCACTAAAACCGAGGCATCGGTTTTCTTCAAAAAAATAAATGTCTCCGAACCGGATATAATAATATCAAGACTGACAACTCCGCTTTTTGCTTTGATAAGTTTGTTGGGAGTTAAAATGGACACAATCATGTCACTGGAATTGCAAAGATTGCTTTTGAAAAGCTTGGAACATTGCTCCGAACCAGAAAACTTTACACACCTCAGCAACTTTTGATGGTTTATAAAGCTCAGATCAGATCTTCTTTGGAGTACTGTTCTCATGTATGTAGCTCCGCCGCTAAGCATACCCTGAAGCCCCTGGAGTCCATCCAGAAAAGAGTCATCCGTCTGATGGAGACTCAAACATCACTTGCAAACTTCATAGTCTGGAAGATCGAAGGAAGGTTGAAGATTTGTCTCTCTTCTATAGATACTTTCAGGGGAGGTGTTCAAGTGACTTGGCACATTTGATTTCACTACGAGCGGTACGTACGCGACGGACTGTGGCTGTGTATCGTTTTGAGGTTCAACTCAGTACACCACGATCTCCACTGCTTGAGAACTCTTTATTTTATATAAATGCGTATATGTGGAATGAACTCCCTGAGAACGTTTTTGCAAATGAATTCAATCTCCAGCGAATCAAATCCAACGTTAATCGATACATTCGCACAGGCACCGCTCTTAGAACGCATTTAAGATTTTCCTGTGGTGCGTATGTTCTGTCCTTGAAAAAAATACTCGGAGGGGTTTGAATAGTGAGTGGTATTATCTTTAAGGCTATGGACCTTTGTCTTTTTAGATAATAGAAATGTATTTATTATTCACATGATCCTTGTTGAAATGATTTCGATAATTGCCTTCTGTTATTTTTCTTCTGATTCTCTTTTACGTGATGCGTTTTTCAGTTTTGTCTAAAATGAAATTAAAATAGTTTCTACTTTTTGAGCTAATACCTTTTCTATATTACTTAATAATGTTTTTTTGATACCTTTCTTTATTTCCATTTTTCATCTCTTTCCTTGACCTATTAGTACTCCAGTAATATTTGATTGAACCTATTTCATATGTGCGAAATCCATTTTTATATAGGGATTTGAAGAATAATTTGAAATTATTGAAAACAGAGTAGTAGATATATCTCATTCATAAGTGTAGAAAAACCTTTCCATTCCAACGTCAGCTATAAGCAGATATTTCATAAATTACTATAGATATATACTTTCGTAAAAACTATTCTCCGTTATTTCACTTTGTTTACATCGACTTGGTCTTGTTGAAAGGAGAAATAGAAAGTTTTTGCACCGTCAAACATCGGTTAATTTGTATCTTTAACGAACACCTCGTTTTCAGTTTCCCTTTCGTCACAATTTAAATTATTCAAATCCGTTTGTTTGTTAAATTACTCGAACGGAATCAGAACTCCGTCTTTCACCCCCAGTTGCCTCGGTAGTGACTGTTCATGCAAGAACCGATTCATTATGAGGTATTATGAAATACTAAAACATTGTAATGAAGAACATGTTGTTTGTTGGGAAAATTATTCCAAAAAGCTGAGCATTTGTACGTGATCATAGCGGATTGACGAGTTGACACTTTTCAATTCGCATTTCGAAATGCATACGTAGTATGAAAATTTAGAAGTAATCTGTTAACCTCCTCGATCCTACAGAATAAACTTTTTTAAATGTTAATTTTTTTGTGTTATTCTCTTAAAAAAGAATAATTGTCAATTGAAAAAAATGAAAAAATCAAATGTTATTTTTCACAAAAATAAACAAAGTAGAGCTAGCTGGACACTAGGGTCCAGTTTGACAATTATTATGGTTTCCTGTGTGACAAAATCAGCAATACAAAACATCTTAAGAATGAAATTCATAAAAACATTGACGTTGTTGTTGAATACACAGAAACACATTTCATGTACTACATTGATATCGAGTTTTTCCTTTCAGTTTTCGTTACGAAATCTCATAAATTTATTTTTGTCTTCTACAGCACATATGCAAATGCTTGTTCGACGACTTTCTAACGTCAGCTGGATAAATAGGTTTAGGCCCAGTATCAATTTGATACGGGATAGTATTATCGTCGGAGTCGAAATCGTCTTCAGATTGAATAGTATCAATAGAGCAGATCAGTCCCTCGTACTTGTTTCCATCATCTTCCTCGCTTCCTGAGTTGTCTAAGTAACGATCTTGTATAAAAAATTGCTCAATTTTATCATCGGTCCTGAGGTTTGCATCGCTTTTATCCCATATTCGCCTCAGTACCTCGTCAGTCAATGGTTTTTTCAAGTTACCAGCACTGTTTGTAAAGTAAGAAAAAGATTACGCTTACAACACTGCACCCGATAGTCCATCCGGCGTGACCACAATATAAATAAGATTTCACCAAGAAAATACGTAGCTATATACATTACAGTTACGCATACTAATTCCAGAAAGACTGCATTTCCTACTTGTTACTATAGATATTTAATTTTTACTAAAAACCACAAAAATCGTTACTTACATTTCGAGTTGCTGGGGTTCGCCATAACCTCACTTTTTATTCACGAAAGCCAAGAATAATGTGCTGCTAACAGCACCGATTGCGGTGATCCTTCACAAGTGGTATCATCTCCCATGCGGTTTTTGAAGGTTTCAAACGTATTGGAAAGTTAAAAAAGCTCTAAAAATGGGTACCCCACGATTTGAATGATCGGCAGAAATTGTCGTGTTTCGAGGTCCGTTTTTTTTTCATTTGCGCAAACAAAATAGATCGTATCGTCACGTCTGATGGAATGTGAATCCTCTACTACAACAACAGGAGACGTTCAGGACAGTGAAGTGACACCGAGAAGTCACCCAGGCACTTTAGGAAGGTGATAATCCATTAAAACATGGTTATTTTATGATGGTCAGCGGCTAGTGTGATTCACTAAAACTTTCTGCAACTAGGCCAAATCATCACAGCAGAGTCCTAGTGTAAGGATATTGACGAAATATACCGAAAATTGTGTCAGCAGTAGCCGGCAATGGTCAACAGAAGAGGTCCATTTCTGCTTCACGACAACGCCCGTCCGCACGTTTTACAAATCACCGTCTGGAAATTGAACGAATTGAGTGTCAGAGTTCTGCCCCACCCACCATACTTCCCAGACCTCTCGCCAACCGATTACCATCTTTTCAAGTAATTTTGTAATTTTCACACCGGAAGAACCTTCGTCAATCAGGATCAGGCCTTTGTCTACTTCCATCGAATCCCGAGGAGATAACTAAGACTCGTTCTTACGGCTATGTTGATGTTTGTATGTGTATGTAAGGACATCATTACCTCACTTTAAATTTATTCCTCGTAGTTTGTTATTGTTCCTGATGTTATTTGGTGGATACCTAATCTTTACTTTTTACCTATATTTACGGTATAGTGACAACAAAAAATTGTGACCGTTCATACAACTCATTCCATGTTTTTCGATTTCTAAACTTTCGAAGGAATCTAAAACTTGTTGTAATGTACAAGTCTCACCAATCTCAGACATTGGCCGTTCTGGAATTTTTGAGGAACACTAGGCTCTTCTACGCTACGAAAACGAACATGCGAAACATATTCCTTGTATGGGGACTAAAAGTCCGTTTGATTTGACTTTTTATCGCAATCCCCACAGCTTATATCGTGAAATATGAGTACAACCTTTTTGATTAGCAGGTAAGTACAATAGAAGGAATTTTTTAAATACATTTGATTTATACTATGACTGAACGCTCATAGATATTTTACATGTGAGGAACGATATCGTTCATTTTTTTAAACGAATCGCCCGACATGAAAATGACATAAATTCTAAGATTTGGCACACCATTTAGCGCAGCACATCAAAACCGAATAAGAAGAGCACCACATAAACCACGCAGAAGTCTCCTATTAGTCAATTCCCTTGCGTTCAATCCACCTGTCAGTGGGTATCCCCCCGGTCGGTAATTTGTAGCCCCGGTTCGTCCCGTAGATCCCAAACAATCGCTATCCGGGATTTATTCACCTTTCTCCCGGTTATGGTTTTCAGATAACATCGAGAAACGCGTATTTCAAGTTAGAAGGAAAAGGACCGTGCCTCGATTTAACCCTTGGAGCTAATGATCCGGAAATCGGTTCGAAACATCGCATCGCTTAGTGATATGTCGCGCGAGTGCTGAAACATTCGAATAAGATTGATATTGGAAATAAAATGGGATTGGAATTGAATGTACTCAAACGATTGTAAGGGGGTTATTACAAATGAGTTTGAGTTTTTATTAATGGAAATAAGTGCAATCGTTTTCAGAATATAAGACGAAGTAGGTGAATTGTTTTTATTTTCGACGTCAACCAATCATAGTCTTGCAAATATTTATCTCAAAATAGATCTTGCTAAGAGGAGTTGAAGCTATTTGATTTATTTTTCAAATGAGTTTTACTGTTCAATTATGAATACAGTAATTATTATAAAGGGTTCTGAAGTGTTCCATTGCAATTTTCGGAATATTGCGAACTGGAAACTCGAAATTAAATATTCAACTATTTTACCAATTATTGTTGGTAGTTGGTCACATTGTTGATAACACTACCCGACGGTAGTGTTGTTAAGTATTTAATAAATAATTATAGAATTTTCCCAGTCAGTTTCACTTTCATTCATATTAAATTCATTGTGAAAATTTTATAAATATTTTCATGCTTGGTTTGTCTACAACAAATGCAGGCCTACTCAATTTGAAGTTTCTTACATTTTTTAATTTTCTAATCAGAACATTTCAATACATTGGATAACCTCGTGTCTAGATGAACACAGTTTTAGTTCAAATCGTCAACATTCCAACAACACATTTTTTATCAAGAAAAGTCAGATTCAAAAGGATGCGAAACCGAATCTCTCCTCTAATTGATTTATATTTGCTGATGGAACATATGCGGACTTTGGAACTATTTACTGAAAGCATCAGTTGTTCAGCGTATATTTTTTGCTCGTTTCTTGTTGCCAGACCGGCAACCCTACGTCGGCTATGAATAATGATCTCTGTCACTTTCTAGTTCTCGTTCCATACATAAAAAATACCAAGTCTGAAAACGAAACTTCCACAATAAAATGCTCTGATCTAAATCACACAAGCACCGCAGCGATTCTCGTTTATTTTTTATTAAATCCTTGTTTTCCCAGTTTCGGACATATTTTTTCGAGACGCGTCCTTATTTTTCGTCCCGGCATTCCTTCGGATCGGCCCGCCCGCCTTCCAAGCGTGTCGAATAAACCGTAATAGAAGTTCACTTAACAACTTCTATTTCATTGAAAACGTGAGAGGACTGTCGAAAAACCACTAACGGGGGCGGGTTACTTCAACGCGTCTGGATGAATGGGGAATGCTTGCGTCAGTGGTTCAAGATACATATTGGTTTACAAGGTGGTTGAAGTTCGACAAACAAAGTTGAGTCGGTGGTCATATCAACACTTTCTTATTGCGACAGTATTTACGAACCTGCTCAATCGGACAATCGAATGATCTTCGTTTCACAGATTAGTTGTTAACGTTATCTTTGGTTCCGAAAATATGACCTTATATCTTCAGCTACTCACGAACATCCACAAAATCGTGCCATCACGTCATCCTGATTGTTTATTTAAAAAGATTTAAAAATATTCCACAATCAATAATCTCCCCACACGGAACAAACAGTTCCGATTTAGGCATCTCTAAACATAATTTTTTCATCTTTACACGCTGCTTCTCATAGAGGTGCATTACCTATACGTATAATGCACCTCTATATGAGGTGCATTATACGAGAGGTACTGTATGAGAGAGAATACAGCCAAGAACTTCAAAAATGACTGAAGTATTACATTATTATTGTTCACTCGATTCATTGTAGATTTGTTTTGTTTGATGTACTTTGTTATGCTGAATAAATACATATTATCATCATTATTAACCTGAAAAGGGTGGCTATTCAGGTCTTTCACCTGAAGGGCTGATCCCTTAGGGGGCATACCAGTGTTGTTAACCAATGACCACTCTCCACAACCGTGAGGTGAATGATCACTCGGTCCGAGAATCGTGTGCCCTGAGAAGACGTAGCGAATAAAGAATGACCTCCTTCTCCATTTTGAGGCGAACCGTAAGGTTGAAGATTATTAAAGGCATCATTCCACCTAGTACTTCATATTTGGAACAACCTTTTCAATACAGTGGACTGCAGAGTATACGCTTGACCTGGATGAGAAAACACCATTATGAATATCGTCTTACTTTGATGACTGAGTACATCAGGATCATCAGCTTGTATATACTCATAGACCAAGGATAGATAGGTATCTTCAACCTAGCTAGGTGAAGCTAGCTTGGAGGCAGTCCATGATGAACCCCTTAGTTTTCGAATTGAACCTACTTGACCCGAGGAAGGCAAATATCAGGTACTTTGATGAGCCTTCAATGTTAAAAAAGACTCAGTGCATCGGCCTACCATTATAGTCGCAGAAGTATAGTAATTTCTGCGGCTTTACTGAACTGGAACCAATTCGTTGTAACTATTATTATTATTTTAGTTGATTATATCACATTTATTATTACCCAGCTATCAGGGCTTGAACTTTATTTATGAATATATAATATACTCTAATGCTGACAGGCAATGGAACATTGTTCTTGATCTAATGAGGACAGGATCAGTGGTAAAACTGCGGATCCTTCGTCATGTAGTTGAACAACAGCAATGTGGCTTGGAAACTAGGTATCTTGTGTTGCATTCAAGAAACGCGCTCTCCTATGGCTGCAACGTACTTACTGCAACCAGTAGTCAGTAGACGCTCACTTGATGCTTTCAAATAACCTGTAGCCAACAAGGTTGTAATATGCAGCTCTGAAATAGTATGGATTATTTTCTGGAATATCCTCTGCGGCAGACATAATAACGTACCTACTGCAGATATTCGTGTTGATTGGTCGATTCTGAGGTTATCAGATGTGCAGATATTCGTGTTGATTGGTCGATTCTGAGGTTATCAGATGTTCCAGATGCAAGATTTCCACTTTATGGACCACAACAATCGTCCTATGTTGAGGCATTTGTAAGTGAGGGGCTTTTCGCCTCTGCTTTGAACGATTCATCGTTTGACCATAAGCGTGTGCCGACCTGCTCAAAGGAAGTTTGTTTCCTCTGCTGATTCATATTCTGCTTCTGCTGCTCAAGAGTTTGATGCAAGGCAGATGGATGGCGGTAATTTTCTTTCTAGCTTCGCACCTAGCCTCCTAGGTTTGTTAACAGGATTAGGAGTTGGAGAAAGGCTCTTACTCTGGATTCTATATTAACAGGAGGTCATTTAGGGAGATTTAGTCGACGCCCATCTCTTCTGTAGACTAAGAATCTGACTCTTTGATTATACTCCATGGTCCACAAAATATCTCAAGAGTAGTCAAGGATAGAAGTCGGAGTCCCGCATTAACGTGACAAGGTGTCTCGAATTTTCAGTTAGTGACACTGAGTGGCACGGATACACACATCATGATGAGGCCGTCATAAGAGGATTCTGCAGGGCACATGCACCACTGAACAAAGTTCATTTCTTAGTTATACCAGTTGGTCAGAAGAATATTATCACTGTGGGTAGTTTATAAAGGATCGGTATGTATATAAAAACTTGAATTGAAATCCTTTGCCACCATCCAATAACTATTTCTTTCAATCTCTGTAGGATAATATGAAATTTTCGGTGAATTTTTCAGTATAACAATTCTCCAACTCGTTTTCCAGACAATGATAACCGGTTGTAACCGTTGGTGAACAAGTACCCCGCTACGTCTGTTCCCATTTGAATGAATCCCATACCAATAAGACGATACTCAATGAAATATACGAAATATTGTGGTGGTTCTCGGAACCGGAACTCGATTTGAATGCGAAAAGGCTCTCTCGGGATTTATTAGTTTTACGGAACAACTGTTGTCGAGTAAAAGGAATCCAATAAAACGGCAGTAGATATAAATTGTTTCGATGAATGAATATTAAAAGACGGTATCAATTGTTCTTCAGGGTATTTATTTTAGATTTGCAAAAAGATAAATGGGAAATCAGTCTTTACTGATTCTTTGCTTTGTCGTAATTGGTCTTCTTGAATTTATCTGTATGGAAAAGTATCTCACCCCGAGAGGTAAAATATGAACAGAACATTAAACAAACGTAATTTTTATAATAAATTATTTCTTGAATTATTTTTCTCTGAGAGGAATGTGCCATTTATCAGTGAAATTTGTCTATTTTCATTTTCTTTGGCAGATGTCAAAGGAGAATGTTGATTGTCTTTTAAAACATTCGATGTAGAACAGAATCTTTCTCCAGTAAGATGATCCGTTTCTGAAGAGTCATCGATATTATTTTTTCATGAGATATATGGTTGTACTCTGATTACTTACTTATGTTCACGTCTCTTACAATGTGACACATCGGCAATCATTCTCATCACTCGATGGTCATCATAAAACTTCTAAACGCGAAAAAATTTATATCATCTCATTTTTGCTGGTGTAATGACTAACACCTACAGTAATAGATTGTTTTTTTGAAAGTTGTTTTGTTCCTCAAAACATTACTGTCTACAAACAAGACATGTTTTCTGAATATATATATAACAATTTTGTCTTTTCGACACCAGAAATGTACAGTACCAGATGCATTTTTCAATGTAGTTTTTCCCAATGAGCTGAATTCATGTAATTACTCTCAAAAATATTGTTTCTGAGTGGGTTTTCATCTATTCTTCTAGATAATATATTATCATCGTTATTTTCCACATTTCATCCTCAGCTTTCCGAGCAGCTGATGAACTCGGTTCAGTTATCGACACTGAACGAGGTGACCACAACTCTGTCACCAAGTTGGAACCCGTTCAGCAAAAGCCGCAGAAATTACCTCACTTCTACGGAAACAAATTTAAGCCAATGTATGGGGTCTTCTTCAATAACATTGGAGACCTTGGCTTATCAAAGCGCCTTGCTTTCGCTTTCCTCAGGTCAAGTGGACTGAAGTCGGAAACTGAGAGGTGCATCATGGCTTGCCAGGATGGTCTACCGCAGTCGCGTGATGGGTATAGAGGTTCTTGACACAAGGTGCAGGGCCTGCCGCGAGGTGCCTGAGACCTAATGCACTTGATATCAGCATGTCCACCATATGCGGTCTCGGCCTATATCCATCGACATAATGCGGCCCTAAGAGTGCTATATTACCATTTATTGCACTCTTAACGTATTGACGAGATACCGGTGTTGACGAGATACCGGTATTGAATCAATTGGGGGAACGAGAAGTACCGAGTTAATTGAAACTATTCGTTCCCCACCCTCAGACTCATACAAGCTAATAAGCCTGATGTAGTCCTTCTCGACCACTAAAGCAAGACGATAATTGTCGTGGAGTTTTCAGAATATTTGGTGAGACGGATATCGTCCGAAAAAAGTAGGTAAAACGAATGAAATATCAAGATTTTCTCTTCGAACTCCGCAGACTCTATCCAGACCACTCTGTTAAGATGGTTGTTCTGATTATTGTAGTCTTTAGTGGAATGATGCCCTCTTTACTCTCGAATCTTGAAATTATATCGGCTCGCCGCACTAAGGCAGATGCAAAAGGCAGTCTTTTTTGGCTGACTGCGCTTGCTCAGGGCACATGATTCTCGGAACTAATGATCACCTACCCCACGGTATGGGGAGTGGCCGTTGGTTGATAATACTGGCGCGCCCTCCGAATGAATCGGGTCTTCGCAGAATAGAGTCTGATTAGCGGACACTTAGGTTTGAAAAATACTATTGATAATAATAATAATTCTTTGTTGTTGTTATGACGTTTCGAAACCCAACCCCGAAGAGGTAGAAGCTTATAGTAGGGCCCCTTCCTACCCCTAATATAACCTAACTACATACTAACCCAAAACTAAATGAACGTTTTTGACTTGACTTGACTTCACACGTCAAATATGAAGCAGAAATTACAGTGGCCCTAAGTTGAGGAACAGGCTAATAACAAGCTTTAATTGAGATTCAGAAGAAGAGTTGAGAACATTAACATAACACCTGGTAACACCTTAGATAGATACACCAAGAACAAGTTAGACATTAACAGGGACAATAAATCTGGTATCAACAAGCTAACATGTAGACCGTGACCAAAAATGAATATAGGAAGAACGTCTAGAAATTTCAAAACGAGAATGAAAATAAATGAAGTTTTGTACTAGAGCATACAAATTTCACATATGCTTTTAGAGAACAACTACGATTTCAAAATGGACCTGCTGAAATCCCTGAAAATCAATAACCGAAAACAATAAAATTTCCAATTAAATGACCAAAAGTTGATCACTCACCATTGAACATTATGCTGACAAAATACGTTGTTATCTTTATTATGAATTCAATGCTGATTATCTTGAGTTCAGTACCATAAAAAAAAGACCAATACGAAATTGAGCCAGGTTAGGTTTTATGCATAGCAGAAGTCTATGTACTTCCGGATTACATTGAGTATGCATTGCTAACACCGTCAAATACTGAGGTAATTACTTTAAAATTTGTAGAAATATCATTCGCAGAAAATAACCAAGTTTGTCTTGCAGAAGTTGAATATTTTTTGCACTCCTTTTCTCAAGGTAGAAAACCACCCTTAACAGGATAGTTTCTACCACACCTCTTCCTGAAGCACAAGTATCATTCATATCTACAGTATTGGATTTATATTGCTTCCATCAAATGTTTCTTTGTAATCGCACATTATATTTCTAATTTTGATTTTATTTGCAGGTAAGAACCCATCGACAGATAGGCAGATTTAGCACCTGTATGGAAAGAGGGTAAGACGTTAAGAAACCAATAGGATATTAAATTGAATAACTGGTATTTTTATTTATTTATTCATTCAATGGGTAGTCCCAATTACAATTTGTTATAGAAAAATTTGTAAAATGTTAACTAAATTAAAGATAATAAATACAATAAATACAAAATACATAATACATTATAAAACGCAATACAATAAAATGGTGATTAAAATCACAGTACAATTTTGTCATGGAGAAAAAAGAAAAAAGTTTGTAAAATCTTAAACTGAACTAAGGATAATAAATGCATAGCACGATAATAATATGATATATAGTATAAAAAGAAAACAAAATAATGATGAAATAGTATAGAATATTCAAAGGAAATGTTTCAGTAAATAATGCGACTCAGTTCAATTTTGATGGTATTTGTGGAGCTGCTAAATATATCAACCTGTTGATACATATTCCCATGTCTGAGCATTCAAGTGACAGGAGAGAAAAAACACATAATTTGTGGAGTGGAACGGTATTTTAAATGTTGCGGTACTGACTCTGGTCTGTCTGTTGACATTCAAATTAATTAAAGATAAAATATCCTCACAGTTGATGTTGCCAGTTGAAATTTTGCTTAAAAAACGTACATCTAAAATAATTCTTCTATTCTATTTAAAGATAATAGATTCATCTGATCTCTAATGTTGTTGTATACATATTCTCCCCTTCTTAGACCTAACATGTATGCACAGATTCTCAGGAAAGTGTTTTGTACTGCTTCAATTTGGGTTATGTGTATCTCATAATATGGGCACCAAATTATTGAAGCGTACTCCAATAATGATCTAACTAATGAACAATATAATAACTTGAGAGTGTTCAAACTGAATTCCTTACATGATCTAGTGATGAAGCCCAACATCTTCAGTGATTTAGCTATAATATACTCATTATGAAATTTGAAGTTCAATTCACGATCGAACATAATTCCTTAATCCTTCAACACTGATTCCCTATCAATTGGTATATTATTGATACTGTAATCATGTAGAACAGGGTGAATAATTCTAGAAAATATTTGGCAGAAACATTTGGATATATTCAAATTCATTTGATTCATTGTGATATGGGAATGATCAGAGTAGTACTTATTTATGTATCTTTTTATTTAAAAAATGGACTTATTTTCCAGCAGCTTGACTGCATTATTCTTTCCCGATTTCATGTATAGTGTTGATGATTATTATAAAAATCTATTACATTATCATATTAATATACATTAAATTTAAATAATAACCTGACCTGACAAGTTAAACAATTTCAATATTGAATAGTTTAAATTATCATTTCTGTGGGGCGTCCGGAGACGCACATGTTTTTTCTGACCCCAGAATATGTGGTTCAATTAATTTTTCTAAAGGAATACAAAACAGACGATATTATTACGAATAATCCAAAACTAGCCCTATTACATAATTTGTCGTCTCAGCATGAAAAAGCGACAATTTGGTTCCAAACGGTTGCGAAACCCTGATTACGACACAAATTTGGAAAGTGAGTTATTTGCATTAGTGTATTTTTCTAATTCTAGTGCACTTGAAACTGAAGCGTCCAGTCTCTCGTTGCTTAATCCACTAATTCATCTCTTTATATGGCCAGTTACGTTACTTAACTGATTTGTGAGAGTAATTTCAAATCATTGCGAGTTCTGAACGTTAGGTAATAAGATGAGAGGATATTGCATTGCAAAATGTGTTGAAAGGTCAGCAACAGTCGCAATAGCTTCGTTTTCTAGATGATATTCATTTGAGACAAGTACATAATGTATGAAAGTAGCAATAAAAATCTGTTTTCAAACAAACTTTGCGTAAACGCATATATTTCATTTATAATTCGAGTGTATTGAAAACGAAAAGTGATTTATGATCTAGCCGTGTCACTGACATCGTTTTATGCTCGTAGTGAAAATTTGGAAACTTCCATTGTTCAACCGAACGATCCTTAGAATCTCAGTATTGGAGAAAGTCGAAACAGGTATTCACAAGTTGATGGAGTAATTAGAAACACTGAAAATGCAAGAACTAATCATACTGGTGAATTGGTGAAATTTCGTGCGGAAGCAATATTATATTGGTAAATGATAATTCCTAAGGTTTCTTTCAATTCTTCGACCATTTTTTGATAACACGATTTTGCTGATACATAGAATGAACATATAAACAACATAGGCAACAAGTTCAAAAGTGTGTTTGGCACGAAGGCCTCATACATAAACTGATACAGTTCGACCTCCCTCGGGGCCTGATCCGGTGGATTGGATCCTTCCTGAGAGACAGAACGTTCCAGGTTAGAGTAGAAGGCT
>WOGN01000784.1:0-22139 GCA_015342105.1 Leptinotarsa texana | reverse complement strand
CAATTTTGTTGATGTCGAATGTCAATTCGTTTTGAGCCCCGTAATTGGCGTATACAGCGCATGCTAATTTGGATTACATGTCATATCCCATTTTTTTGAATCATGCACGTGGTTTCCTCTTCAAGGAACAGGTGGTTTTTTAAAGTGGATAATATAATGATATATCATTAAATCTCCATTATATCCTGGCCATACTGGCCTTCCAGGCCAGTATGGCCAGACCACATCCACATCCCAAAATATCGGAGTCATCATCTTTCCAGATAATTGTTATGCTATTGGGCGCTTTGAACGAGGTTCAGCAGTCGCACTCTACTCTGATGACGATCATTTTGTTTCCGAATTGAAGTGATGTATCCATTTTTCATCCATTGTCACATATCAACGCAAAAATTCTGGTTTACTATGTTCAAAAATGGCCAAACACTGCTCTGAATTATCAAGACCTTCTTGTTTTTGATCTCGTGCGGCACCTACTTCCGAACAGAGCTTTCTTATAGTCGAATGCTAATGCAATATGAAGCCAATGTATTTTTTTGATATGCTTACAATGTCAGCAAATCAGCAATGTTCTCCTTGTTTTCTGGTTTACTGCCTCATTTACTGCATCATCGATGTCTCTACGACCACGTTTAATGGAGCGGAGTATTTATAAAACTTCTCAAGTGATTGCAACAATAATAGTGTCACTTTTAGCTCATTAAATCACAAACTTATGAGTAGAATATCACGGAAATTTCAACAGCTTTCTTTAGAACTAATTTCTTATCTGCAAATGATTCAATTATTGAATTACCAAGTGATAATTTGCAATGTAAATGAAGGTCACCAAGTAGTGGATTGGGGCAATAAAGGTTATATCGCTGCGACCTATGATGGTGAGGTTCATCTATGGCACCCCGAACAGAAAGTTTCCAGAAGGGTAACCAACACAGGCCGCAAAGTTAAGAATTGCATCAAATGGAACAAAGAAGGCACACATTTTGCAATGGCGCTGAGGAATCGGGAAATCGCAATATGGGACTTCGAATCATTCAAAGTGAGTAGATCATTTTTAGATTTAATGGATTGACTACGATAGTGTCATGTTTGATATGCTGAATATATACTTATGATGAATACAGTCGCAACGGATAGACCTGTCGGGCAAAAGAAACTGTGCTGAAAAGATGAAAATACTCACTAGATGTTTGTGAATGAAAATACGAGCCAAATAAGTATATTATCAATTTACCAATTTCATGAGAAAAATCATTTGATGTTGACTCAACAGAATCAATTTTAAAATATATGAAAAGATTGATTTCGCAATCAGAAGATGTATGGTATTCAGTTTTTTTCTCTGAATTTATATGACAATAATTGACTTTGCAGCTTTTTTCAAATATTACTCATGCTAATGATGAATGATACAACTGAAAAGTGATGATGTTTCGAATTTCGATTGTACTACCGCTTCAACATTGATTGTGTGGACGTTTATCAAGGATGGTTCGTCCTAAAATAGTATGTAAAATAGGAACAATATGGTTACTTTTCTCTTCACTGCTAATTTATGTTCATCCTTGCTTACGATGAGCATTAAATAGTAGTAAAGGGCACAGCATCAATTTCGAAAATGCAAAATATTAGCAAGCATCGAAAACAACCAGAAAACAATCAGAGAGGCTAACGATATTGAAAAACGACCCAGTAGTATGAATAAGAGGGATGACGTGCAAAGGTTGCCTGCAACATGGAGATACATCGTTTCAGTCCACAAAATCAAACAGGCTTGCACTAAGTCTTGTGTCAAATTAAAGAAATGCTAAGATAGCACAGATAAATATTTATTGCAACTGTTCGATACAAAGGTTCAACTTGTACAAATTTCGCATGTTCACATCAATATCTCTGTACGTACCTGGAAAAGAAAAAACAAGTTGATGTTGTTTATTTATACTTTCAAAAAACCTTCGATAAAACAGACCATTACGTTCTTCCTAGCAAATCAACAAAATTGGGACTCTCTACCCAACTACTTACTCTAATTGAAACATATCTAGTTCAGAACAGAAAACAGTTTGTTGAATATGAATCTTCCAAATCGGCCCAGTACGTAGTTATATCTGGGGTACCACAAGGTTCTAATCTTGGACCACTTTCATTTTTGATTTTTATTAATGACTTGGCAATCTCTTCGAATATTCCTAGCCTACTATTTGCAGACGACCTGAAACTATATTATAAAATCGATGACATTACCGACTGCCAACGTGTACAACATGAATAAGAGGTAATCAAATTTTGGTGTAATAATAATCGTCTACAACTGAACGTATTTAAATGTGAAATAATATCATTCACAACGAAAAAGCGAACTTTAATGTATGATTATTCAATCAACAAAACTATAATCAACCGCGTACATGAGATAAAAGATCTTGGTATAACATACGACAGTAAATTTACATTTACAACACATATTAGGATTATGATTGCTGATGCAAATAGAATACTTGGATTCATTTGCAGAAATGGCAAAAGCTTCAAAAGTATTGCCACCTTAAAATTGCTATATTTTGCGTATGCCAGATCTAAGTTAGAGTATGGCTCTGTGTTATGGAATCTAGTTTACGACTTCCAAAAAACATCAATTGAGAGCGTGCAAAGGAAGTTCCTAAAATACCTATGTCTAAAAGTTGATGGACAATACCCCACGAGAGGCATCGATCATAACATTTTGTTGACACGAAATAGGAGAGTTATCCTTGTTATGAAATTCCTGCAAATAATATTGACAGTACGGTTCTTTTACCCGAGATCAATAATCTTAGTACCAAGAAGTGAAGGTCGACACAATCTGGAATTCTATTGCAAAGCATCACGCACAAATGTTATGCTACGATCACCATTGAATTTTATGTGCAGTAGCTTCAATAAAATATGTGAACACTGCGAAATTTATTTCGACTCTCTGAACGCCTTAGTATCATGTATCCACAATCACTTTTGATGATACTATAAATAACATTTGTGTCAGTACTGCTACATTGTAACTTTTGTAACTTTTTGTGTATATACTCAATTTTTCATTCCTCTTTTGAAATTCTACTTACACTAATATTTTATATATACTTTGTTTTAGCATTTACTTCCATACATTTCTATATTCCACTATTATTAATATTTATTTCATTATATACTCTGAAATAATAGCATTTTCTGTAACTGGTTACTCCTGTTGGAAATAAATCGCTTTTTTTCAGAATCAAAACAAACACTTTTGAAATGTACAAATTCACAAAAGATTTTCGAGCTTTCGAGCTTTCTGAGCTCTGCATGAATAGTGTCTATTTCCCTACTAACTTTAATTGGTTGATCTCAAAAAACTTCTCTAATCCTATTCTCCATACCTTTTGATGTCATTGGTTCTCCTCAGTATAACTTTCCTTCATTATATACCCACAGATAGACATCTAGAGGCATGAGGTATGGGGATCGTGCTGGCCAGTGAACGGGTCCATTTTTTCCCATCTGATTATTCCTACACTATCTGTAAAAATCGTTTCTTGTCAGGGTATAAATTTGATGAATCATTTCGAAGAAAATCTCTATGAATTTCTCCATTCAGAGGCCCATCGAAGAAATTTGGTCATATTGCCTGATTCTCAGTAATGCCCATCAAACATTTATCGATCATATGTTTTCGTTATCCAATAGGAGTTTTCAGTTGAGTAGTAATGCATATTATGTCTATTCACAATGTCAATACTTTTAAGTGGGATTAGTCAGAAAACAAAACATGCACTATCTTCCAGGATATTGGGTTGAAAAGTTTTCTCATATTATTTCATTTAGTGGAATATATTTGATTTTGAATGAACCCAGGTTTGACAAAAATTTCACTATAACTTCTGAACCACCGTGTATGAACCTATGGTTCCCTATATATCTGGAAGCACTCTATTCAAGAAATTGAATTCAGTGAAAATGTGTGGAGTATTCTATTTGAGAAAACGTAGGTTTGGTGTTAGACACCGTGTATACAGGGACGCCGAAAAGTCCGGAATAAAATTAAGACCTCTTTAACCAGTATTTTAGGAAAAAAATGATGAAACACGTTAGTTGATTTCACGTTTTACGCATTTTTTGGCAATAAAATGAAATATTTCTCTCAACCCCTTAGCTGCAACCCTCCCCAACTTTTTTTCTAATGCAAACCTATTTCGTGTAAGGGCTCAAGATGAGAAAAAATCTTTTGAAACCAAAATAGTTAGAAATATCTACTTAGTGCTATCTACGTGTGAATTAACGTTGCAAAAAACAAATAAGTGGTATTCATGTACGTTGCTCAACAATTGCTAAGGATCACCAGTACCTACTTTCTAAAAGTTTACATATTTTAAGAACAGACCAACCGGGCCAGGCACCACAACAAATTTTATTGATTTATGTGTAAAAATGATAATGTAATGTAGCATCAATATTCTGTCGATTATATTTTTTCACCAAAAACTTACATAAAATTACTTGCATCCCAAGCAATTGTTGACCAGTGTACCTCAGTGTACCAAAATGAATGCCCTGATAATAACTATTTTCTTGATTCAGTTTCAAAATTGTGGCATTTCTGGGTGAAATTGAAATTGTATGTATGTTTACTTTATTAATTGGGTACCTTCAAAGTGTTCTTTTTTAATTTGTTAAACAAAAATGGTATTGTCAGAGAGGCAGCGTATCGAGGTCTTGATATTGCTGTAAGTAAGATCTAACACAAATTTGAAGAACATGTTACAGTGAAGGACTTGCCCAGAAGTGGCCGGCTACATGTTTTAGACGAATATCAAAAATTGGACATTGCCGTATCTCTGCAGGAAGTTCCACATTTGTCAACGGTTTCATTAGCCCAAAACAATCCTGCGTCTAGACGTTCGATTGGGAGGTTTTTGAAAACAGAAAAGTACCACCCATATAAGGAAGGTCTTGTCCAAGAGCTCTTGGAAGATGACTATCACGGGCGTTTGCAATTTTTGTGAGGAAATAATGAGACGATGTGACGAGAATAATGGGTTTCCAGTCAACATACTCTTTTTGGACGAAGCTACTTTTTATTTACATGGGGTAAATACATACAGGCACAACTATCGATTCTGTAGTCAGGAAAACCCACACTGGATATGCGGAGCTCGTACGCAGCGTCCTCAGAAAGTACATGTATGGGCAGGCATCATCAACAACAGAATATTAGGGCCATATCTTTTGAGGGAAACCTTACAGCTGCACGCTATTTAGAATTTTTACGCTTTGAATCAGTTCCTGTTTTAGCTGTTATGTTTCCCAATGAAGCAGATCCAGATATCCCCATTGAAACACTTTGGTTTCAACAGGACGGCGCTCCCCCACATTTTGGTATCAACGTCAGAGAATATCTCGATGACATATTTGCAGGACGCTGGATTGGACGACATGGTACAATTGAATGGCCGCCAAGATCTCCAGACTTAACGTCATTAGATTATTTTTGGGGATATATGGAAGACAAGGTTCATCAAAATAGGCCGGCTAATATTGAAGATTTTAAAAGCAGAACTGGAGTGGAATCACATAGCATACCGGCTGAGGCCATTCGGAATTCCGTAGACGGGTCTTACCATTGCCTACGAGCCTGCCAAGTAGAGGGTGGAAGCCAATTTCAGCATCTGTTACATTAATTCACTCGTCGACAGCACTAAGTTAGGTATTTGTAACTTTTCAAAAGAGTTTTTTCTCATTTCGTTGCAACCACAAAAAAAGGGTACGGTCAGAATCCATTTTTTACGAGCTTTTCAATGAGCCCATACACGACATAGATTTGCATTTAAAAAAAAAGTTGGGGAGGGTTGCAGCTGAGGGGATGAAAAAAAAATTCATTTTATTGTCAAACAATGCGTACAACGTGAAATCAACGGACGTGTTTCAGCGTTTGTTTCCTAAAATACTGGTTGAAAAGATATTGATTATTCCGGACTTTTGCGCACCCCTGTATAAGTTATGATCTTCAGGAGTATCACACTCTGGTTGCATCTATGGATATGTACTTTTTAACATATAATATATTATTTCTAGACTATTGCTCAAGCTGTGTGTTGTTGCTCGTTGAATTGTACCATAACAGCAATAGAGTGGGCAGCAAACAATTTTTTGATAACAGGATGTTCCAATGGATGTATTTGTTATTGGTCTTCAAATCTGACTTGCATTAAAACTTGTCCGTTTGCTCACTGCAAAGATATAATCAGCATCAAACTCTCTTGTAAAGAACGAGGAATGGTTTCCACAGGAATAGATAAACAAGTGAAAACATGGATTTGGCCAGATTTCCTCCCAAACGCAGATATGGAATATAATGGTCCCACAAAGGTGAGACATTTGCCTTATTTTTTCTTCAGCACCAATATGGATAAAATTAAGCGATAAAGCACTCAATCAATTCATGAAATTATAACTTCACGTCAAAAATAAGTTATATCTATTCATGTCATCGATAGGAACGTAATGACTTTCATTAACCTATTTGATGAAAAATAATCCAAAGAAAAACATGTATGAAAATACTTCTTTCATGAGCGTGATAGTGTGTGAAAGCCTATCTGTGAAAAACTACTTTTTATTTTCAAAACATTGAATAAATAAATGATTATTCCATACAAGATATTATTATTTAGGATGTGAGTCGAGCATTATTCTTGACTTTCACTATTTCAGATCTCCATTGTCTGATATAATTCTGATATGATTTGAAATCTATGATGCAACAAATAAAATCAGAATGAATAGCTGAAATATCATATATTAGGCAAAAAAAACCTTCACACCAACGTTTCTGTCGAAGAAGCAATTCAAATCATACAGCGGAGGCTATCTGAAGACGAGGACCTGGATGACAGAACGAATTTACTTATAGGAGTAATCATAGAATTGATAGGATGCTGTATACGAAACTGCTAGTTCCAATGGAGGTCGTATTCTCCACATATGATGAAGGGCTGCCAATGGGATCGCCATTTTCACCAGTTAAAGCTAACATGTAGATGGAGTGGTGTAAAACTCTCGTTATTGAAGCCCCAAGTCTGGTTGATATACGTTGACGATACCTTCATAGTATGGAATCATGGAAATACAGAATTAGGCACCTTTCTGAAGCACATCAATGGCGTAGAAACTTCCAGGAATTGCATTCACCGGATACTCTGTGAGCGTGGAAAATCCAATATCGGTGAAACTGAGAGGTTATTGAAAGTCCGCAATGTCGAGCACAAGAGAAACACACAATGAGGAACAACCAGCAAATCGGGAAAAGCAACATAACATCAAGTGATCCCAAGCTGATACCATCTATGGAGAGAAACATTGGTTGAAAAAGAGATTCAAAGAAGCCGCATACATGTTGTCTAACGACGTATTCAGCTAAACTTTCATGGAGATACGCAAGATATGGAAAACTTTAATCAAGAGAAAAAACGATCCACCCCGCTAAACCGGTGAAGCGAAGAGAGGGATGAAGAGATAGATGAAAGTACTCGAATGACCTATAAATAGTTATCTCTCCGAGAAATAGTCCAGTTATCACCCAAAGGCGATTGAACGTCATGAAGTAGCTTGATGTGGAATATGTTTTGATTTTTATTCTCTTCTGAATATTTTGAATAATTACATAACATTTTTTCATTTCTTTTCACTATCATTATATGGATACAGAGTGTTCCATCTCAGACGTGTCACCCCGTATATTTGTTATTTCATAGTGAGTGGAAAAATTTCCTGAAACACTTCGAATGATTTGTTTTGGGAACATCTTTTGACGTATAGTTTAGGTTTGAACGAGCAACCCCCTAATAGGAGGCTCTTCAATCCCTCAAACTTGAATAGGAGAGAGGGGTTGAGTGGAACTTTATTCGAAAGGTCTTGGAAGCCTCTATACAACGGTGTATGAAAAAAGTAAATTTGATGAACCGTTTTTGCTAAAAATATATTTTGCAGTTCGAATGAGCCATCTTGAATAATTTGGTTATTTTTACAATGTACAAGTCCATTTTTTTAAGCCCTTTTTGCAAAGAATCATCAAAAAATTACATTCTTGAAAAATTTAATTGTGTTATCATCATGCTTACAATCAAAAAATCGAATCTGCGTGTTTAAATCCAATGTTCAAATTGTCTTCCATTGACTTCCATACAATAATACTTTCTCTCAAACAAATTAAAAACAGCAAAACATTTCCTTATCTTGCCTTATTTTTTTGTGCTTAGAAGGTGATTATCTGGTTGTAACGTTACTTCCATCATTTCAGGATTGAAATCAATCTGTTGAGTTATTACTTTGCAGTTTAAAATTTCAGAAAATACGGTGTACACATTGCAAGAACGTGTTGAGCTGGTTAGCTTTTATTATCAAAAACAAAATGGTGCCCGAGCGGCTACAAGGATATTTAGCCAAAAGCATCCTGAACGTAGTGTTCGCCATAAGTACGTACTAGAACTGATTTCAACATTTGTGGAAACGGGTTCTGTAATAGATAAAGGCACCCATTGGAATTGTGAATGATGAAGGAAAAGCGGTATTGGGACATGCCCAACTTATGCCAAACACGCAATCTGTACGACAACTTTCTGTAGTTTCCGGTATGAGTCAATTCAACATTTTCAGAATTTTACATATATACAAGTTCCATCTGTAAAAACTTGAATTGATTCTTGAATTAAACAATCATGATTGGGATCGAAGGCAAGAGTTTTGCGAAATTATGGCCGAGCGTATTAACAATAACCCAAATTTCTTGTACGACGTTTGCTTTCTGAAGAATGCCCTTTTTTACCTAATGGAGAGGTTAACCAACATAACTGTAGAATTTGGAGCGATACAAATCTTCATGTATTTCGAGAAGCTCACACTCAACATCCAGAAAAGCTAAAGGTTTGAGTAGGAATTTTGGGAGTTTACCTAATTGGACCTCTGTTTATTTCTGATAATGTAAATGCGAACGTTATCTCGAAATGCTGGAAAATGCCATTGATCCTTTTATAACTGAATAATCAGAAAACGATACTTCACTACTTGAACAACAATTGCATTTCCAACAAGACGGAGCTCCTCCGCACTACGCGTTGGTCGTTGGATTGGAAGAAGAGGTCCTATGGAGTGGACTGCCCGATCTTCTGATCTGAACCCTCTGGATTTCTTTCTGTGAGGACATCTCAAGTACAAGATTTTTGTAACTCACTTTGAAAATTTTAACGAACTACGCCAAAGAATTGTGAATGAGTGTTGTCAAATAACTCTAATTATGCTGAACCATGTCAGAGACGGTTTTCAGTCAAGATTGTATTATTGTATGGAAGTCAATGGAGGACAATTTGAACATTTGATTTGAACACACAGATTTTTTTTGATTATAAGCATGATGATAAAACAATTCAATTTTTTCAAGAATGTGATTTTTTAAGGATTGTTTAAGTTTGCGAGAAAAATTTAATGAAAATGGGCTAGTACATGTAAACATAACCAAATTATTCAAGGTGGCTCATTCGAGCTGCAAAAAAGATTTTTGGCGGAAACGGTTCATCAAATTTTCGTTTTTCATACAACGTTGTAAAGAGGTTTTCAAAACCTTTCAAATAGAGTATCACTCAACCCATCTCCCTTATTCAAGTTTGAAGCGTTGATAAGCCCCCTATTAGGGGGTTGCTCGTTGAAGCCTAAAATATACGTCGAAAGATGTATCCTAAACAAAAGCATTCGATGTGTTTCGGGAAATTTATCAACTCAATATTGGATAAGAATTATACGAGGTGGCTCGTCTGAGATGGAGCATCCTGTATATTTCATTGGTTGTAGAAATTTGAAGTATTCGATATGGAAACATTTCAAATTCAAGGAAGAAACAGAAAAAATTCTAGTAGATCTAGTAGATCTAGTAGAAACAGCAGATATTATATTTAAAAAATAAAAATAAAAATTTCGGTTAGCATCTAGAATAAAAGTAAAATGGCTCTATGCGAGCTGTGCATGAAAAATGAAGTTAATTTATACGATGTTAACTTTCTCTCAACTTTTTTTTCGTCAATAGAGACCTATCTTATATTCTTATATAGACGATATATCTTATATAGACGAGTTTTCAAAAGAAAAATCTGCTCTCGACTCGTTCGAGACAAGACAAAATGACACAACAGTCGAAAATATTTTATCTTGCTGGCAACACGAAACATAACGGACGTGTTTTCGAAAAAGCCGCAAGTATTTGAGGAAATGGTAGATAACATTATCCATAATACTACTGATGTTGGGTCACAGCTCAAACTGTATGATCCTGAGGCTCAGCATCCACTTCAAAATTGAATCTGCATATTAAAATTGAGATGGTATCTCAGTAGCAGGGAATTGCAATTATTTCTCTTGCATCCTAAGGTCTACATTCTGGGTCATATTGTTTATCAGGCTATTATATATAGAGAAAGAAGATATATTATATATTGAAAGAGAATATTACATTTTATCTATATAAATTCATCACCTTCTCAAATGCACGAAATGAATATCATCACCAACATTTATATCTGGTATATTCATAATCAATTCAGTGCATTCAATAAAAGTCATCAGGAAACATCCACGGAACTTTATCGGTACATTCACGAGAGAGTTATTTAAAAATTGATATGAATTTTCAATTAGCGCAGACCGATTGGAAATAAAAAAACCCAAAACTATGGATATTCGTTATCGCGTTGCCGTTCATGTAGCTGAAATATGTCCCAGTCATAATTCAATTAAATCGAAACGCTTCAAATAAAAAGTGAAAAATGCGAATACATTACTCTGTATAGAAATGAAATCAACTGGCTGCCAGACATCCTATTTAAAATCGCGTCAAATGACAACAAAAAAGAAATGAATAAAAAACATACACGTGTTAACATGACAGGCCTGCCACCGTATCTCTAATAAAAACCCTAAAAATAGCCAGCGCCAACTGAAAGCCATCTCTGTTCGGAAATTACTAGCCGCTTGAAACCAAAAACCGTTCTCCTCTTATCGTTCTGCTCTAACAAAAGATACTCCATTCAGGATTTAGCACCAATCTGAATCACTCGGTATAAATTACAAAATGCACCCTCACTTATTTGTGTCGTTTTATCTAAATGCGATCTTAGCTGGCCACGTGGCGATTAGCCTGCTTACGCAACAATGGGCTTGTTTTGTTTAAATAAATGATTGATGAGCGTCTTTTGTTCGCGGCAAGACAGGAAACCGGGCTAATTCTATCCAGCGTGCGTGGGCAGGTGAGGATTTGACGATGTTTTTCTGAGATAAAGTTTGAGTTCGCCTTCTAATTGTGACAAATATGCCTCGATTGCTTGTATGGTGTATCTCAATTCTTACTGACAAATGGTAGAGAGATAAGACTCTTTTAGAGGTCATTTTGACTAAGATAATTCAAAAAATGATAGCGTGATTATTAAAAGCTCTTTGATAATCCTTAAAGGTTTTTTATGAAATAACTCATCATTTGATCGAATCATTTTCATAATAAATCAAAATATGAAAAGATGACATGAAGTTCATTAAAAGACATTCTATGATGTTCATGAATATTAGAGTTTTGGATTTCATTATTTGAAATGTGACACTGAAAACTTCGGCCGCGAAAACCTTAACAATTTTGTGTATTACCATATTTGAAATCTAGACATAGAAAAAGAAAAATGATTATTGTGATACTAAACATAACAGAATCGTAATTTTCGGACTGCTTGATCGTGCTGTCAGACTCTAACTTGAAAAACAATCTTGGTAAGGAACTGGAGCACTTCAGGAAATATATTCAATTGCTTCAAGATGGGTGTAACTCCGCAAGGAAGAGTAGCCACACAATCAACTTCAGATCGAAAAGTATCGATAAAATTTGGTGTGGGTTTTACATTAGATCTACTTTAGATCCAGTAACAGCATTCATAACAAACAGCCTTAGAAAAACCAAGCCACCAACCGGGGAAATCGACAAAAGAATTGCATTTATCGTTCATCATGTGAGTGCGGCAAATCCTATATCGGATGCCTTTGAGAGTATATTGTCTTGCTGTCAGCGGTGAGAAACCAGCAAACTGAAAATAGCGAAGCATATTTGATTTACCTACATTACATCATGAAGAATCATTCAGAGAGAGAAATACTAGAACTACTATTACTTCTACAAGAACTCTGAATCAATAAAGTCGTTAAGATTTATACCAATAATAATAATAATAATAATAATAATCGTCTGTATTATTTCCACATTTAAAAGAATACAATAAATATTACAAATCAAGGTTCATGTATGGAAATAAAGGGCAAAGTTTATTTTCTGTTATGTAAACACGATAGAAAATATTCTTCCACTTAACCCCAACAAACCTGTGTGATGATACAAGAAAAAAAAGAGCTTATTTCGCTTAAAACTGAAAAATAAAACATCGCGGTAAGTCATTTTCGTATGAAAGTAGGAGGGAACTTGTTTTCTAATTATTTTATAGTAGAGAACAACAACATGATATTTTCTTCTATTATCCATATTCAACCACCTGATTTCTTTCAATTTATGAGAAACTCTTTGTCGTCTTCTAATACTGTAGATTAATCTCAGACATGATTTTTGCAATTTTCTGTATGTTTTTCTTATAGAGTGTTGTTGAATTAGGGCCGTAGAAAGAGTCAGCATAATTTAAGGCTGATAAAACTAGCGTTCCACATAATTATTTTTTAACTTCAATGGGTAAGAAATGTATATTAATATATATCATTTTCAGATCACAGTACGCCTGGTGTAATTATCTATTTATATGTTTTTCAAGTCTTGAGTCAGGGTCCATAATTACTCCTAGATTTTTGGCTTTCTTAACCATTTCCAGCTTTTTATTATTTACCGTAATATCGATAGAGTCCTCCACTTTTTTACTCTGAAGTCTACTTCCAAACAACATAACTTTTGATTTCTCAGGATTAATAAGTAGGCAATGGTATTTGGCAGCTTTTGCGATGGCCCCAAGATCATTACTAATAAGATTGCATGCATTATCCACCATATGTGGAAGGAAACTATAGTAAAGTGGTGTATCATCAGCATATAAATTCCAATGTTCAAACTTTTATTCGTCACCAGATGAGAGGAGTATATAGTAAACAGAAGAAGCCCTAGTATAGATCCCTGCGGGACACCTGACTTGAGTTTCAAATATTCAGAGCTCTTATCTTCGAAAACAACTTTTTGCTGCCTATTCTTGAGATAATTGCCTATTAGCACTTGTAAATTTTTTGAAAAACCTATATAATGTAACATGTTTAGTAGCAAATCGTAATTAATTGTGTCGAAAGCACGACTAAAATCGAGTAAAACTAGTAGTGTGCACTGACCTTGATCAGTAGCTCTCAAGAAGTGCTGTCGTACAGCCATAACCCCTACGGAAACCGGATTGAATTGATGGTCATAAAGAGTGACTAGTTAGATGAGACTTGATTCGTGTTTCGATAGCTTTCTTTAGAACTTTCGATAAAGTTGGCAGTATACTTATTCCTCTCAAATCTTTAAATTCATTTGGTTTTGTCTGCTTGGGTAAAACTTAAACGAGAGCATTTTTCCACATTGCTGAAAATTTATTTTTAGTTAAACAGAAATTTACTATACGAGTAATATACGGTGCTATATGAGGACAGCACAGTTTTAAAGTTCCACATTGAGTCCATTACATCCCTTGGCATTAGTTTTGATCTCAGAAATTATTTTGTGAACAAAGAAGTCATTAACCTCTTCAAATCGAAATGTGGGAATATTCAGAGTCTGTGATGCTTAAAAATTTATGACGTCTTGATGGGGTTGGCTCAGTGAAGTGGATTCAATGAAAAACTTATTATCAATTTCACTTGGTTCCCTGAAATGATTTGGAATGCTACAATTTTTTCCAGGCAAGATTTTGTTGGCTCTCAGTGTTTTCCACATATCTTTGGAGGTAACATTATTAAATTGATACAGAAAGTACGATCTTTTCTCCTTTTTTATAGATTGACCTGTGAAGTTGAAGTTCTCTATATGCTGGCAAGTAAATATCAGATTTTATTTTCCTGTATTTCTTCAATGATTTTCTTCTCTCTTTCATCATTTGTGCAATAGGAAACGTCAACCAAGGAGCTTTAGCTTTCGTTACTCTAGATATTTTAATTGAGGCATGTCTATCAAATAATTCATTTAAACAATTAACCAAATAAGATAATTTTTCATCAATGTTTTCTTGGTCATAAATTTTAAGAAATGATGTATTGAAAAGGTCGCAGTGAAATTCAGCCTCATCAAATTGAATAAAATTTCTATAAGTTACCATTTTATTTTGTTCAACGTTAGAGCATTCCCGTAATTCGCAAAAAGTAATCAAATGGTAGGATATTGTATTATGTATAACACCTTTCATAAATTGACTTTCCTCTTGTACTATGACACAATTTAATAGAGTAGCAGTTGTTGCTGTTGTTCTGGTAGGTACCTACATCTATCACTTGTGTTGAGTTGAATGATTCTAAAATTGTGTGAAATTTCCTAACTGAACTATATTCAATATCAAGCTGATCCAAATTGAAATCACCCATACAAACTACTTCATGTTGGCTATAACTGGTGACAGTGGCTATTCCATTGGCAGTCCCTCATCATGTGCGAAGAATTCGTCCTTCAGTTGGAAATAACAGTTTCGTACACAGCATTCTAGTAATTCCATAATTACATCTATAGGTAAGTTCGTTCTGTCTTCCAGGTCCTTCGGATAACTTCCTATGAGTGATTTGGAGTGCTACTTCGTTTGGAACGTTGGTGTAAAGACTTTCCACGTCGAAAGTGATTAGTTGATCTTGCTCTATGACTTCGATTGCCCCTAGTTGTTCGACAAAATGCCTTGAATTCTTCACAACAAAAGATTATGTTATTCCTCGTAACGGCAGTATTATTCAGATAAAAAATCTAGACAAGTTTTGAGTAGCCGAATCTCTGGAGCTGATGATCGATCTGACCTGAACATCTTTCTTGTGGATTTTGGGTAGTCTGTACAAGTGAGGGGGTTCACTATGGTGCCGTGTTGGCGATGATCTCTCCTTTTCCGAAAAATAGACTTTTTGTTTTCTCAAAGTCTGGTATAACTTCCTTTCAATTGATGCAGTAGGGTCTCATACGATCTTTGTGTATTGTCCCTTCTGAAGAACCCCTTCGATCTTCTGTTCGTAGAGAACAGTATCCATCACCACAGTAACGTTTCCCTTATCTGCGAGTAGGATCTTGATGGTGCTGTCTCTACGTATGCCGTTCAGAGCTCTACGTTATCCATTGCTGATGTTAGATGTTGGAACTGGATCTCGATCTATATTATTCTGCCTCGGTCTGTTTAATAAGGGAACTGGTAGATTACTCTGCAGTACTTATCTCCAAAGAGAGCACAGATGTTGGTGCAATGACGTAATTTAAACCTTTCATTCGTCTATGTCTGTGAGCGGGCGGAAACTCATGTTGATGACGTTCTGCATTTGAGTATTGTTTTTTCATAGAGAATAGCCACTGTTGTGACTATTCTCCATGTCTTGGCGGATCTTCCAGCACATGCTTTCATTCTTGGCAAAGATTGGTCTGTGATCCTCTTCCAATGTATCTCTTCTTATTTCTTCAAATCGTTCCGTGGCAGAGAATCAACTTCAACATTTGACATCAGCAAAAATTGAAGCACTAGACGAAGACGAAGACGTGGGTCTTCGTGTAAACGAACCACCTTTCCTAATTTTTCTCCAGTAACCGATTTTACACGACATTATTAGGTATACAGTTATCGGGACACCACTCGAACAAAACTGGTGACTAATACTTCATTACACGACCTCTGAAATCAATGTCAGCTGTTTTTTTTTGAATACTATATTTTATTCTGGGTGACAGCAAATATATATTTGCGAAAGCAATTTCTTTTGTGACAGTTATTTTATTGGTTTGGAATTGTAATAAATATACCATACTATGACTATGGTTGGAAAATTAAAATTGTAGTGACAATATAGTAATTGAAACTAAATTGCATTTGAAATCATTCCAAAGAAATAATTACATCAAAGCTACAGAAAGCAGGTATTAAATGAGCTTGAAATAGTTTTATAAGGATCCTACAGACCCCGCAGAAGAGTGATATAAAACTGCTATAAAACAATTTAATTTTATAGGAAAATATGTTTCATAAGTTAGTTGTGAAAACGTTTCAGTGATAATTTCTTTAATATTTCATAACTGTTTTTCAATTTATAAAAGAATTATAATTATAAAACAAATATAATCAATTATCATTTTGGAAGTTATAATAAAATAACATCATGATTGAGATACTGTGTTATATTTAAATAAAAAGCATTTCACTGTTTAATCGACACTAGAAATATGACATCATTCATCACCCAATTAGTTGTCACAGAATGGGAAATATTGAATGAATGGAATACCTGCAAAACAAATCTTAAAAATTGAGGTTTTTGTCCTTCTACTTCCTCATCTTTATATATAATATTAAACAATATTTCTGTAGCTGAGATCGAATCAGATAAGTGTAAAAATGTCATTACCTACTCTTATCGTGACATGAGTGGATTCAACTCATCTGTAATGAGTCGTGAAATTATGAATGAATTGCGTGCTTCATTCCATAATGTTATCCAAAATGTTGCTGATGAGACAATAAGAAAACTGTTTTATTCAGAAACTTCTAAGTACGCTATTTGGTATGACAGTGTTCCATGTAAGTGATATAATATATTGTGTAGCGTTTCTATGGATGCTACCTGATTCAATTCCATGTAGTCCAACCAGTATAAACAGAATGATAAAAAGTGATTTTCGTATAATTCAATTTTTATGAGAGAGTAGTTATTGTTTGGAGAATACTTTTTTCTCCTGTTTGTATCTGAAAGTAACTTCTATGCATGATATGCAAGTCTCTGTGAAGATTTCATTTTAAAAATGATTGCTTTCTTTCTTCTTTCGAAAGATCCCTACATTTTTTGCATGAAGATGCAGACGTAGATAGTCGACCTATACTTTTCCAAAAACCATTTGTTTTTTTCAAAACTTTACCCTTTCCAATCAGAGCAAATCTTTTGTTGGAATCAAGTATTTCATGTGAAGTTACCTTCAATTTCAAACCAACAGATAAAAATGAGACATTACAGATGCTATCGTTCTCAATACAACTTGTGACAATTCGAGTTTACAAGTTGACGATTCCAAAGTTTTTACTCCAGGCAATATGGATATTTCTCTCAGGGCAGTTATTTCCTTATAGAATAACTCAAATGAAAAAATATTAGGGAAACTTGATGAACCTCACGAAATTGATACGGTTTCAGTATTCATTTTATTAGGATAAACCAATAATAATGAGTCTTATTGAATAGAACTGGCCGATACTTGATGAAAATCCATATTAAAACTAATTGATACAATTTGTTGTATGATTCTCACTAGAAAGGGTTTCACAAAAACCACGATGTTTCGCTACATAGTAGCTTCCTGAAGCGTAAACTTTTGTTTACGCTTGAGGAAGCTATTCGTTTTGATAATGCACCTGTTATAAGCTCTTATTTTCTTGCGAGGCTTCCGATCCTATACGTTTGGAAACACTTCTGAAATGAATTGAAGGGGTTATATTTTTAGGAGTGATTAATTTTTGGGAAAGAAAGTTTTTGGCTTTCTACTACTCCATCTTGATACAAAAAACAAGTATGAGGAAATCTTCCAAGGAAAGGAAGGAAGTAATCAATTTTAAAATAAGTAACTCTATACACGAATGTGTCTTGCTAATTTGCCAATTTGAGGATAATTTTGTATTCTATTGCCGAATTTTTTGGTCTTCGTTTAACGTAGGTATCATGGGTCTTGCTAGTTTAACGTTAAGCTAGCAAAACTCACCCTTATAAAAAAACATTTAGTCAAATCGGATTCCATCATGATTTCAGGCTCATTTTCGGCACACCTTATCAAGGTGTTCTATTTTTTGAAAAAAATATTGGGTTCTGCTGGCTTAACCGTTAAGCTAGGAAAACCAAAAGTAATTCATTCACATTTTAGAAATTTTGAATATGCAATAATTTTAAGTTAGCGAGACAACACGTATTTTTTAAAAAAAGGGCGAAAAAATATTTCTTTCCGAAACTAATTAGCTAATAAATATACTAAACCAATGGTCTAGTCAAATTTCTGAAAAACTTTATGATAAAAAAGTGGTATCGTTAACTTGATATCAAATTAGCGAGAGAACATGTATTTCTTAAAAAAAGGAGAGAAAAAATATTTCCTTCCGCAACAAAGAGCGAATAAACAGCGGCAAATTGTGAAATCACTCGTTTTGCAAATTTCGAAAAGTGTCTCATCAACTTGATATACATGTTTACATCGACATGTGAATTTGATTTTTTTGCACACAATTTTTCCGTACGATTACCGCAGCAATTTTTTTGAGATAATTGAATGTTATTTTGAGATTAATAGCTTGTGAGATTGTATCACATCCATCATCTTTGAAAATAATATCTTGAAATGGAAAATTAACTTTAATTCCATATTTTATAATATTCGTGACCATCTCCCGAAGCATTTCCAAAATTTTCTTCACGTAATACCTAGCGTAGTGGCACCGATCGTTGTCATTATTACTGAAGCAATGACTTTGCTATAACGATTCCGCACCGATAGATGACCTTGAAAGACTTTGGGCACAGCTGAAAAATACACTCATCTCAATTGTATATTCTCTGGGGATCAGATAACATTGAAAAGTTCTACTAGAAGCTCTTATAGAAGCAAGAGTTTCAGAAATATTCTGGCTAAAATCTGGATGACGTTTCAAAAATAACTGAAGCCATTTCATTCCTGGTTTACCATCAGCAAAGAGTATCCCACGTTCCAAATTTTTTATTATTCTTTGCACGGTCTTCCCTCTTACGAAGGAACCCCCTTTTCTCGTCCATCTTGGCGGTCCGTAGCCAGGTGGTTCGACGTAGGTGCTTATTTCACTCACTCGAATTGACTGCCGTGTTGGTCGCTGTTTCAAACCCCAGTTTGAACGATCGGTTACCACTTGCTATCGTCCAAATTGTGTTAGGAATCACACGTTATAAAGTAAGACCTCGTTAATTCTTAGCTCGCACAAGTTTCGACCTCTGAAGGTTGTCGTTCGTAGGGGTGCGACAGCTGGTTAACGGAAAAACAGATTTTAAAACAGATTTTTTAAAACAGATCTTTTAAAACTCTGTATTTGACACCTTTTTAATACAGTTGCCGGACTGCCCTCCCTCAAGATGTGCAGTAGATGTGTAGAAATATGTTATCAGTCTGATAAATTATTCGAAACGTTGTACGTAAAATTGCAAACATAATTTTCTATTTTTTTTTTCCTAATACTTTCTTTGTCATACACCGACCCAAACTTTTTGCAGATACGACTTCTCCCACCGGTAATGACTCACTCCGGTAGCTGTACTTATACTAATAATTACTGCAAAATGAATAGAATTTTGATGTATATTCTTCGTGACTTTTATTTCATTTTCGGTTTAATTGTTATATAGCGACAACTAGTGTTAGTTGTTATTCAAAACCCAGTAATCGCCAGCATTCTTATATACTGTCAATTATTTCAATATTTTTTTTATTTTAGATTATAGAAAGGAATTAGTGAATTTTTTCGCTTCATATGTTTTTCATGGTTTTTATATAAATTCACAACGCACAACGAACCAGAATAACTAAAAAGTCAAGACTGTCTGAGGAAAAAAAACATTTTAACTCGCGAAAATGCAGATATAATTAACAAAAATGTATCTTGTGCCTGAAGAAATGATTGAAAATCATGGTGTGACTGAAATATACAATGATTCACCTCCCAAAAATATTGATGTTGTGTGTGAACAAAAGGAAAACAAAAACTCAATTCAAGGAAATGTAGAAGTTATGAATAGTA
The DNA here is from genome assembly GCA_015342105.1 of Leptinotarsa texana. Lineage (NCBI taxonomy): Eukaryota > Metazoa > Arthropoda > Insecta > Coleoptera > Chrysomelidae > Leptinotarsa > Leptinotarsa texana. The sequence continues at coordinate 2,112 of WOGN01000784.1, read as the reverse complement.
ATGTTTCTATACCGGAAGAAATTATCCAAAATCGTAGGTAATAATCGAGAACATTCAGTGCACCAATGTCGCATTTGCAGAAATGAAACCGAAACTCTCCCGAAAAAACCCCAAAATGAAATGAAATTTTTGATACCCTTTAATTTCTTGTAATACATACCCATAAACGGGTTCAATCAACGGCGGCTCGGCAGAGGAGGCAAGGGAGGCTTAGCCTCTTCATCGCAATAAATTAAAAGATATTGACAAATAATTAATTATGATTATTTATTTCTAAAAATGCTTGGGTATGATTACTTCACCATTAATTTTTAATATAAATACATAATATGCCCGAAAAAACACTATCACTCACTACGTAGTACGTACCATGCGGTATCCTGCATCAACAAACCTCAAATGCACCGCCCATGATCGAATAACGAATAAACCATCAACCCGAAATAATAAATGCCATACGTTGCAAGGGAGCCAAGCCTCCGAACCCTTTAAAAAACAATTGCTCCAACAAGAAACCGATCCAACCAGCGACATACGTCCTGATTTGTAATTTCAGTTACAGAAATTATAGCGTTAGAGGAGGCTAGCCTCCAGTTGATATCCGTTAATATACGACTGCGTTTGTTTTTTATTTAATTATTCGGACGGGATGCCGTGATGGACCGGGAAATATTTCGGTAAATCGTTTTAATGTTTCTTGATAATATTTGTTATTTGTGAATGAATCAGGCTTTATTGTGTTATAGCGTGCATTTTGGTAATATTTTCAAAATGTTTTTAAAGTGTTTTCTTCCAATTTCAAGGTGTTTTCAGGTTTTCACTTTTCGGTAAGTTCATTTTTTCATTTATTATGGAAAAGTTGGACGAAATTAAAAAATCTGACGATATAGTCGATTGGTAGCTGACAAATAATTTTAAGTCTTTATCTTATAATAATAAATTTTACATTATTAAAACTCTGGGAAGGCCTCAATCAAATTTGATGTCAATGTCAGCATCAGTAATAATGGACAATGAATCTGTTACCTGTATGAGACAAACAAAGATGACATATTTCAGTGGCGTGCTGTTCTGTTTACTTATGTTCCGAGTTTCGAGTCATTCTGTGACATGACATTTTATGCACCTAACCTATCTTCCTCTATATAAATAAATAACAAAACAACTGTTATGTGGCTTGTGGAGGTTGTATTGAACTATAATTTATATTTTGTTTTAATTGTTGATTTATAAAGATCATTTTCCTTTTTTAAAGTCGAATACTTTCATTTATTTCTTGGCGCTGTGAATTAGAAACAAATCCCTATAAAAACATCAATTTGAAAAATTTACGAAGAGAATTTGAAAAACTCATGAATCGGAACTCAACTTTATTTTGTTCAAACTTGCATTTGCTGTAATAACCCAAATTGACGAACATTCCCCATTAAAAGGTCAGATAATCGACAAATTAGTTGATACGATAAATGCGATTGGTCAACCGGCTCCATTAAACGAGAAAAACTTTTTTGTTGGCCCTGTGTTTTATTTTCCGTACAAACCGAATATCAAATGTGGTCTAAAATAGGATACTCCGATTTAAAAAATTTACCTCGTTCTACGGAAAGACATTTTAAATCTGAGGAGCATATATTTTCGTCTTGTAAATTAAAATTTTTTAGCAAACAAAATATAGCAACAGCTTTAGGTACAGCTCAAAAGGGGGCCACAATTTCTTAGCAATTTCTTAATAATCAGGTTAGGGAAAATCGGTCGAATTTAAAAAAAACTTATCGATATTATAATATATGAAGATAGCCAACTAGAGGTGACATCCAAACCAGAAACAAAAATGCTAGGGCTAACTCTAGCTCAATTGGGGTCCTCATATAGATTCACTATGTGATAAACTACGAAAGAACTGTTATGCACTGAGATTTATGTCGAATCATTGTGGAAGAGAGGTTCTCATAAATCTGTATTATGCAACTATTGGCTTCAACTCATTCAAAGAGATGGAAATACTCACAGTTGCTGGTCTGTATATATACGAGATGTGTCTCTTCGTTTATAAGAATAAAGAGAAATTTTGCGCAAACCAGCAGGACCACCCATACGCAACTAGAGCCAGGG
>WOGN01000783.1:0-22152 GCA_015342105.1 Leptinotarsa texana | reverse complement strand
CATCCTTCTTTTTTGTATCAAGATGGAGTAGTAGAAAGCCAAAAACTTTCTTTCCCAAAAATTAATCACTCCTGAAAAATATAACCCCTTCAATTCATATTTTTGGTATCGTAGTTCTAATACTTCATACATCAGAGAAGTATTTTTTCACAAATCATTTATATTTTCAATTTTTTCTGGCGGTAGTGTCTGTATGACATTTGCAAAGAACAATTTTGAAGATATACTATATCTCAACAACAATTTGAATACCACCGATATTTATCGTCAGTTCAATGAAGGTCAGAGAGATGTAGTTACTAGGTTCATTCATGCAAGTGACATGAAAAATTACCCAGTTAAACAAGTTCGAGGTGAGGTTGCAACAAACTTTTGAGTGCTACATAGTACAATCTACATTACTTTTGGGAAAAAGAAACCTTTTGTCTCTCTACTTCTCCATCTTCATACAAAAAATTTGGAGAACTTTCGAAGCTAGGAAAAAATAATTTAATGGAAAATAAACTCTCTGAACGATTCTTCTTGGCCCCGTATCTTCGAAATAAAACGCCGTATGGTCCAGTCATTTTAGGGGTTTTGCATAAGTTTTGCCAGCTATAAATTTGTATAAACTTTGTATTTTGGTATCATAAAAGTATTCTCAAAATTCACATATGATTCGACAACCGCAACATCAAAAATTGGGGGTCAAAAGTCAAAAAAACTACTTTTTGCAGGTTTTTGCGCAGATTAAATATCAATTGAAATCAACTGGTTGTCCCGATCGAAATCAGCTCATTTAAGGTTTATAAACTATTACTTAATGAGTAATTATAAATAATTTTCATTTTTTATCAACAAATACATCAACACAAAACAGGGCAGAGATTATGCGGATGTTTTCACTATTGAGACAGCTATTGAAGAATTTAAAAGTCAAAGAACAGCAATTATAGTCGGTATAGATATTGATTTACTTGTGATTTTAATTGGGCGTACACTATCTCTCGAATAAGAAATTTTCTTTAAAAAAGTTGGCAAAGCAAATTTGAAAACGGAAATATACTCCTCTAAGAGTTTCGACAAATATTCAAGTTTAAAGAAACACATTTTGCTCCTTCACGCTTTAAACGGTTGTGATACGACTTCTGCGCTCCTTGAAAAAGAAAAAAAAAACGTTTTTAAGAACACTCGAGTAACTATCTAATTTGAATGAACTTGCCGCAGCATTTGAAGAAGAAAACTGCCCGGTTCAAAGATTATTCGAAAGTGGATTGCAAACTATATTAGCTGTTTATAATGTTCCAAAGTCTGTACATACTATCGATCATCTTCGTTATGCCCAATATGTCAAGCTAACAAAGTTCAATAAACGTGTGCAGTTATCAAATACCCCACCAACAAGTGGAGCAGCTCACCAACATTTTAATCGTGTTTATTACCAAGTTAAAACTTGGTTAGGACATGATTTGGAACCCCAGGAATGGGTCATGATTTGGAACCTCAAGAATGGGGATGGACAATGCGTAACGGATTGCTGGAACCTATCATGACCATTTTACCACCTGCTCCAGATGAGTTACTCAATACGATATTTTGTAACTGCAAAAGTGGTTGTGGTTCAAGATGTGGATGCAGGAAAGCGGGGTTGCAATGCTCTTTAGCTTGTGGCCAGTGTAATGAGCAAGCTTGTATCAATGCTGTACCATATGAGACCGATGTTAACGAAGATAGGTTCTTTGATCCAGAAATCATGGAAGAATTGGAAAAGAAACTGGGTGAAGATGACAATGAAGATGATAACGCCGTTGCATTTTTACAGCTGCGACAAGACGATGACGATGAAGACGAAGAAAATTGAAATTAAATGTCATTATTTTTGTTATTATTTTATCTGTTTTCCAATTTTGACATTCACAATTGTATCAAATGAGATTTTTCAATTAAAATATTATTTATAATTTTACTTCTTTTCTATTCATTTTTATTTACTACTACAATTTAATTACTACAAATCAGATTTAAATTATAATGTAATATTTATTTTTTCCTCAACAAATTCATAACTATACGGGCAGGTAAGTGATATTAAACAAATTGATACTAAATTGAAAATAAATAATTAATGAAAAAAATATTTAAATATAATGTATTTGTTAATAAAAAATTGAAATTATTTCATAATTATTTATTGAGTAATGATTTATAAATTTCAAATGAGCTCATTTCGATCGGGACAACCACTTGGTTTCAAATAATATTTAATCTGCGCTCGCGCTGCCCTCTATTTCAAAAAAGATTCAACGTATGAAAAAATATATGAATTATAAGTTGTAGGGAAGGTAATTCTTACAATATGGATAATAAATACAATTAGCATAAAACCCATTGGAAACGAGATATTGGCAAAAACGTGCAAAAAGTTTTTTTTTTTTACTTTTGACCCCCAATTTTTGAAATTGCGACCGTCGAATAATATGTGAATTTTGAGAATACTTTCATGATGCCAAAATACAAAGTTTATACAAATTTACAGCTGAATATGTCCACTTTCCTAGGCAAAATCCCTAAAATGACTAATAAGAGTGTCAGTCAACAGGTACCCAATACCAACTGTTCTTTGTTGTTTAACTCGCATTACCCTGGTCATGATCTATCTATACATCAACTTGCATTTGAATTCGTTGAGCTGTTTAGTCGTGAAAAAGTAAAAAACGTAAATACATACATTACATTCATGTATCTTCACAACCTTTATGCATTTTAATATTAGTAGGAGTTGCATTAGTAGGTATTAAAAAACATCTCTAAATCTGTTTAAAATCTGTTTTTCCGTTAATCAGCTGCCGCCCCCACGAACGACAACTCTCAGAAGTTGAGAAACTTGTGCGAGCTGAGGACTAACGAGGTCTTACCTTTTTACGTGTGATTCCTAACACAAAGTGTTTCATTCTAATCCTTTTAGTTTTTTTTGCTGATGCTATTCAATATTGTATAAGTGGATACCTACCTATTGATTGACAGACACTCTTATATTGTATTAAGATTAAATTGAATTTCGTCAGTTTTGAAGTCGGAAATCTGAAGTTTTGGGTTAATAAAAAAAATTGTAACTATCTGTTTAAAATGGTCTGTCACGAAACTTGATGTTACAAACCAAATTCTACGCGGGCAACATGTCAAATAATAAAATATAATTAAATGGGTTGAGAAATTATTAACGACTTCTTTTAAAGTATCTACCTATGGATGTACTATTGATGTCTATTGCAGAAATATCAATTCTGTTTATGAATTTAGAATAAAACAAATTCTCTACCTCGTTTCTTTCGTCATTGAAACGTTTTCTCGTGCAATTACAAAACAATAAGGTTGAAACACTTCTACACTAATATTGCATAATTTGTTTTAAACAGTACAACAATGGTGAACCTAAAAATTATTTCATCGTAAAATGAGACTTCAATTAGATACTGCAGTTTGTGACGCTTATTTAGAAATATAGTGAATCATTACGATAATATTAGAATACTTCATTTATTGTACTTGAGATTCATCTTCATTCATAACTGCCGAGGTGAAAGTTGAATTGAGTGGATAATACGGAAAAAATATGTTTGTGTAAATGCAAAAAACTCGAAAAATAGTGTGATTGACATGAATATTCAGGTAATGGTGGTAAAAAGTATACTAGTTAAGATCTATATTGGTATCATAACTTTTGAACTTGAACTGTATATGGAAAAATATGCAATAGTAAAATTGTGGCAGTAGGTATATTAATATTGATGCAGGCAACGTGACTGAAGTATTTTCAAAATAGTGACTCTTTCAGTCGAAAACAAATGCCAATTTGTGTATTTCAAACGTATGCAATAAAAAACAAAATTCTTGAATTTTGGACTTCGAAATATTTTTCATAATATTCTCTGACAATAGTTATTGTCAGTGGGTTTTCCTTTTTGAATTTGCCAGTTTTTGATACATCGTAAATTCAATATTCTGATGGATGATTATTTAAATATCACATGCTTTCTTTTGTCTCTATGTAACATTGAAAAACTATCAAATATTGAATAAATGTCTGAATATGTAACATATCATTCGAAAATTGATGATAATCTTGCAGAGGTACCAAAATTTTGTAAATGAATATCATTTGGATGAACATGAGATATATAAGAACTCACAGGAAAAATATAAATTCATTTCAGGGCCTGTAGGAGTCATTCTTAATATTAAACTTTTAATGAATATGTTAAAAACATTCCGAATATGTCATTTAAAACATTTTTCATTTCGCGAGGAATACAAAATATTATAATGTTTAAGAGTTGAATTCAAAATGATCAATTTTTCTCATGTTCCTGTTTTGAAGAAAAGTACGATCATCTTCAAAATATTAGCTGAGTTTTCCCCACAGACAAATGTCGATGTCAAATTAAAGAGATGTTTCTATGCACGATTTTTCGCATAGCTATGCATGATAATCTTGTAAATGATGAGAGATATAGATAACTTAAAATTGTGTGACTATTAGAAGATATCAAAAAATCGATTCTACTTTTTTGTTTCCCGAGATATACGTGAAAAACTGAAAATTCTTCATTTTGCTGTATCTTCTTTGATTATAGAAATATTGGAAATCTGTTCACATTTTATCGTAGCAACTTTTATTAGACTACCACGAAATTATCATTGAATTCTTACACAGGGTGTCTTTCGACTGAAGGCACTCTCAACTTTTAATTTTCAAATACAGCAATTTTTCAATCATTAATGTTGAATTCAATAATGGCGATCGTTTGTTTGATCGTTTATCCATACTCTCCAACAGGTTGACTTTTGAACCCTTCTTCTAGTCGTAGTAGCCAACCCACTACAAATATTTCAAATTTTCTGCACAACAACGGTGTGAATATTTCTTTTAAAACCAACAAAAACTCAGGCAGGCACAAGAAGAATAACAAAGATGACAATTCAGTTTCAGAAAAATCTGAAGTGTATAAATTATCATGTGGGTCATGCCCGATATAGGTCGAACTGAAAGAATGTTCAAAGCCGCATGAAGGAACACAGGAATAGTTTTCAGAATGGAAAAATAAATTCCTCGTGTGACACTCATTAGATTATAGAGGGACATGAGTTCAACCATGAATTCAAACCCCTCTATTTCCAGAAGAAAAGTTTAAAACTCAACCTCAACTCTCATTATCTTATGAACGATCTAACTGAACTGAAAAATTCGCCATTTTTTAATCTGCTTATTTCCAAGTAAAAAAAGTTAAATATAATTCCGGTACTTTCGGAAATTTGAATTATTTATATAGATAATGAATTTATACCTGCCCTTTTCAGGTAAATTCATTTATTAGAAAGTAAGCATACAAGTAGTTACTATGTTAGATCATGAAATAGTTGTAATTTGGAAGTAACTTATTATTTTACGATTGAGAAAGCTATTGTATAGCGAAACACATGTGTCATGGTTTTTGTAAAACCTTTTGTAGTGAAAATCATACAATAAACTGTAATAATGATTTTTCACAAAAGCTCAAGCCAATTTTTTGGTATCATTCAACAGTACCCAGATATACCCAATTTTTTCATAATTCATTGTACTCTTCATCAATCACCGTTTACGTATCTTAGCTAGACCCTGTATGAATTGATGCGCTTCTGAGGTTTCTCTTCATTAATATGTAAAACTTAACATATGAATATAACAAATAATATTATTACAATAATAATCATTTGTAAATTTCACGAAATTAATTTAAACTCTTCAAAAGAGAGAAGGGAACGCATGAAATTGATTACTTTTATCATGAAATAGGCAAATTATATTAACAATGCCGAATGTTTATTTATTATTATTGTTAACTAAGCTACGAGGAATTTTCATTAACGGATCTCATATTTTTCAGATTTTGGAAGGTAAAAATTCCCAAAAAGGTTGGTAAAAAAACATTATTTCTATTATGAATTCAGTTTCTCAGAAAACTAGATCAAATCAAATTGTGACATAAGTATACTGTTTTAAACGTGTATTGCTTTGAGAAGTTAGACTTGAAAGAAGCTATTGCGTATCATTAGGCAGGATGCTCGTTAAATTTTTAGTAGAAAAGTACTTACCGTTGTTCACCTTCTTGTGTTTTGTTGTGTTGGCTCTTTTCACAGAACTGGTGGGGTATATATAACTTAGGACTAGTATGAAAAATATAATAACCGAAGAAAAAAGTTGTATATCTGAATAAAATCAGTTTCATATCAACTATTCGGTTGATGATTTTTTAACTTATTTACCAAACCAAGTGACACTGTCTTTTTGAACTTTTTAATGTGGGATTGAATTTTATGAAAATCCCGAATAAAATGGTGAACTTTCCACATATAGTCAGTGGGCATACGTGAAGACTGGCTATGAATCAAATCATCTAAAAGAACAATTCGTTCAGGCCAGTCTCAACTCCCTACACTGTAGGTTAGTGGACTGATACCTATCAGAAAACAACTACTCCCCTGGCTATACCACGAAGGGCGTTGGATTATATCCGACAGGTGTCAGTGCAAGAATCTTCACAGAAGTACTTCCTGCATATGATGTTGGCGATACAAGTGCCGGAATCGATTTTCAACTATTGAAGGGATACAGTTGCAGACCGGTGCCTAAACTAACCTAAAGTAAAGGGAGTTGAGACTGGCCTGAAAGAATAGTTCCTTTAGATGATTTAAAATGGGAAAGTAAGTTTTTGGCTTTCTATTGATCTTTATACATCTTCATATAAAAAATGTGGGAACTTCCAAAGGAAGGAAGCAATTGATTTCAAAATCAACGATTTATGAAGATATGTATATCATGCATGTAAGTTACTTTCAGAAACAAACTGGAAGAAAAACAGTTTTCGAAACAACTACTCTCATATAAACATTGAAGTACATGAGAGGAATAGTACTTTCAAAACAACTAGATACTTTTATATGATCATTGAATTATACAAAAAACACTATTCATTTTGTATTCCAAACATTCGTTATGGAATTGAATTAGATATCATTCACAGGATTGATACACAATAAAGTAAGTATATTTATGAGGCCTGAGTGGTGTTCATATAAAAGTAGTTGTTTTGGAAGAATTTTTCTTTCGTGTTCATTTGAAAGTACTGTTTTAAGAGGGTTGTTTTTTCCAGTTTGTGTGAAAGTTACTGCTTCGCATGATTTTCGTATAGTGTTAAGTTTTTTGAAATTGATTGCTTTCTTCCTTTCTTTGGAAGATTCCTACGTATTTTTGTATAAAAATGTAAAGTAAAAAGTAAAAATATTTTTTCGTCAGACTTATTAGAATTATTAGTGGAATAAAATGACAAAACAAAGTAGGATATCCAGCGGACATCATAGCTGTGGAATCAAATTAATTATGGACTTTTCTTGTTTCAGAAATTTTCCACAATTTATCAGTTCAGAAGAATTTATATATAAAGAATCTGTTGAAGTCTGAAAGTTACTTCTTTGCATGATCTACACATCTATGTAAAGAAATACGTCTTTTGAAATTGATTGCTTCCTTCTTCTCTTTGGAAGATTCCCACATTTTTTTGTATCAAGATGGAGTAATTGAAAGCCAAAAACTTTCTTTCCCAAAAATTTGTCACTCTTAAAAATATAACCCTTTCAATTTAAACAAGCTGCCTTTTGGGTGGAATTCAATCAAATAAGTGAATGAATTTCATTATTATGTCATTGATGACATGAGTAGATCAATTTTTTCCAGATTGGAACTGAGGAGCCCTAAGGCAAGTGTCTTATGGCGATACGTCGATGTCTATCAGTGAGGATGATAGTGTTCCATGTAAGTCAAATGTTCACCTTTCATTTAGTACACTGTGTAGAAATCTTGTGCATGATATCTGATTCAATTCCATAACTAATGTTTGGGAATACATACTGAGTAGAGAAAAGTGTTTTTTGTATAATTCAATGTTCATATGAAAGTATTTGTTTCAAAAGATTCTTTCTTTCGTGTAATTCAATATTTATATGAAAGTAGCTATTTCAGGGGGGCTTTTTCTTTCAGTTGGTGTCTGAAAGTTACTTCTTTGCATAATATACACATCTATGTTACTTCTTTTAAAATTGATTCCCAATTATCACTCCTAAAAATATGGTATTTGCAAAAATCTTCAACCTAAACAAGAAGTCGAGTATATTTCAATTCATTTTATGAAGTTGTTATTCAAATTATATCATATTTATGATTCTGCATATATGACATAAGATAATGTAACAAATCATAATTCAAAATATGTAAATATCATATAAAATAATGAATTCAACTAAATTTAACATTTCTTCATCACTTTTCCATTGTAGATGCTTTCTCGTCGGAGAAATGTTTTAATCGATTTTGGACTTACTTTCCAGACTTCAGACTTACAGACTTCATAGTGGATAATAATGGAATATAAACTCCAAAGAAATCAATAATAGGTAGTGTATCAATGATCATTATCAGACAATATTTTAATAGAAGATTATAAGACCGCTATCTAACGTCAGCGAGCGTAGGAGAATCATCATCAACAAGGATCGTCAACAACATCATACCGAAATTTCTACAAGAAGAATAAAGAAAATCAGAAAAAATCACAATATCACCAGAATTTTTTTGTAATTACTTTTATTTGTTAAACACTCTTTCCTTTTGATGGAATCAACCCGAGTTTTATTACTACATTGAAACTTTCTCTCTCATTCAAAAAACTGAGAAATTATATTTTTTACATATGTCGCTTGCTTTGTAGTTATGAAACTGAGTGAATTTCGCTGCGTGAATTTGGTTGGTTTCAGAAGGTTTCCTAACACATTTCAGAACGATTTTGTAAATGACAATTCCAATCGGGTAAATGTATAAAAAGTTTTTCATCGACCATATCTATATTGTAATGAATCTGAAGCCACCCCTGACCGATATCTCGCCCAGCGAATAAACACATGACATCACCGCGAAAGGAATGCAGTCAACAACCGCCGGTTAAATCCTAGTGGAGTACCGAAACAACTAAAAAAATCTAGAATGGTCGTTACCGATATATAAGGCCCGCGTCTCGTCAAGAGATGGCAGTTAAGTTTAGAAAGCGAAGCAAGTGGTTAAACAAGGAATTCAAATAGTGGAGATGAATTGAGGGTTAGTTCTGTTGAATATAAATGAGTTTATGATAGTGAAATATGAAATTAGAAATAAATTTGTTTGAGACATTTAATTCGTTAATTTGTTACAAAATCTAAAAGATGCTAGGAATTATTTCACTCACCTAATTTTAAAATTATTATTCAAGCAAATATTATTGCAGACTTGAAATTGAAGGTTGTTAGATTAGCCAATACTGGATTTTGAAATCTTTATGCACCTTATAATTAACGACCAATTTATAAAAAATTTGATTTATATTGTAAGGTGTCTACCTTATTGTACAGATGCGTTTAGTTAGCAACACTTGACACTTGGCAATATTGTCTTGTATTGATTGACCCTTTTCTTGTTTTTTGATGTTTGACCAAGGCAGTCAATTATTAAGGAACAATAATAGCGTGTTTTATTAGCGATTTGCAAATAAACGAATATACCGTGTGCAAAAGTCAAATGGAATATATTCTTTATATTCAGTTATTTCAGAAGATATTTTCACAAAATCCCAAAATACGTCTAATTCAAATTACAATTTGAATTAGAATTAACATTTTTTCGTTGAAAAATGCTAGGGGTAGCATTTTTCCATTGAAAAATGCTACCCCTAACTTCAACTCCGTCGAATGACAGGTACAACCCCCAATTTTTTAAATGGGAAGTATAGGCATGTGATATATCGTTTGAAAGGTCTCTTCATTCCCTATTCAAAAGACGAAAGACGTAAAACATTATTTTAAATAACAGATTATGGATTTATGGCAAACTGAATGGAAGGAAATAGATGCAAAATTGAATGAGGTGAAGCTAAAAATCACACCCTGGAGGCATTCTATTCCAAAGACACGAAGAGAACAAACTGTGATTACACGCTTGAGACAGCCAACAATGTAGACAGACGCTAACAGTGAAACATATCTTGCTAAATTGCGTCCAATATGATGAATCTAGACAACGATTTGAAATACAGGTACAACCCCCAATTTTTTAAATGGGAAGTATAGGCATGTGATAAATCGTTTGAAAGGTCTCTTCATTCCCTATTCAAAAGACGGAAGACGTAAAACATTATTTTAAATAACAGATTATGGATTTATGGCAAACTGAATGGAAGGAAACAGATGCAAAATTGAATGAGGTGAAGCCAAAAATCACACCCTGGAGGCATTCTATTCCGAAGACACGAAGAGAACAAACTGTGATTACACGCTTGAGACAGCCAACAATGTAGACAGACGCTAACAGTGAAACATATCTTGCTAAATTGTGTCCAATATGATGAATCTAGACAACGATTTGAAATACCAAGTTCTATGAAGGAATGTTTGAAAGATCATAATGAAAGTCTGGAGAGAATTATAAGCTATTGGGCTATACTCAAAAATTTGAAGAAGAAAGCAAATGTTAAACAAACTAATAGTAGAAGGCAAATGACCTCGTAGTCGACGCCTTTAAACCAAAAAAAATACACTCAAAAACTAAAATGTTGAATACGAAAAAGAACTATGGATTTTAACAAAGTAGATGTTCTAAATGTTCACTGCAAACGTCCTGGCTACATACTAATCTCAAATAAAACTGTCTTCCAACATTATTTAACATATCAGACGTGACCGTATAGTTTTCTACACATTACTCTTTACATATCCCCATTAAAAGAAATCTTACGATGAAAGATTAGGTGATTGCGCTAGTCATTCAGCAAACCTGAAAGCTGTAACATTTGTGAATAGAGAAACGATAATATCTCAAGCCTATACTTCTCATTTTAAAAAATAGGGGTTGTACCTGTCATTCGAAGGGGGTTGACGGTGGGGGTGGCACTTTTACGTTGAAAAATGTTAAATAATATTTTACATTTAAAGTGTTTGGGGAGTTTTCATAAATATGTACAGTAACCGAATTAATGAATTCATTCCATTTGGCTTTTGCACACTACATACATATAATCCCAAAGACGATTTAATTATGCTTTGAAATACAATTCAAACCATTATTTTTATCACTTCTTCAATAGCGTGATGTATAGTTGCTAGAAGTCAATAAGTTTTTCAAGCCGTTGTTTTTAAATAGCCCACTAACTTTTTATAGCGTATATTGGCTCACGCAAATGAATGAAACTTATAGTTACTCGGAACAATGCCGATCACTTTACCGACATAACACATTCAATATGGAAACACGGTGTGAAAAAATCGCCATGGCATTATATAAATACGAGATAAGTTGGTTGCGAATAGTTATCAACTTTCTCTTCAGTGTGTTATGCAAGCATTTGTCTGTTATGAGAAAATGTGTACGATTTCTGTAATAATTTTCTGAATGAATTTGAGAAGCGTATGGAATACTTAAAGTGGCCAGCATAACAATTTTCAGCGAATATAAACTACATCATCTCCCGGTGATGCTGACTTATGGTTAGCGAAACGTGTTGTTAATCTTTTGTGAAAAATTATTTTCTTTAGAACAAACGATATCTACAAATTATTTGTAGTTCAAATAACGTATACTAGAGGTCTAAGGAATTGTAAGAATAACCTCACAAGAGTCCCTTTTGAAATATTCACCTCGTGTTTGAATAATAATCGAGTAGCTGCAAAATGTAGTAGCTTCAGATACTCTTGCCAAATATCGATCACGAGATCACTGACAAGCAATTCATTAAAATGTTCAGACTGTCAAATCAGTTATTTTGGATTCATTTAGAAAATATGCACCAGAGACTTCTCCTACTAGAGTATCTGACATCCTAATGAGATGCAGGTTTGTGGACGATTAGCGGAATTGTCATTATCTGAGAAAGGGTTGACATATTTGGAATGTACGACAAAAAACATAAAAATGAAATAAATCGAAAAAATTTAAAAAAACGACGAGTTATTCAAAAAAAGGGAAAATATAGAAAAAAATATTAAAAATGAATACGAATTTCTTAAATGTAACAACGCAAATTGTGACCTGAAATGGAGATGAATTGATGAGTGAGTTAAACAATAAGTGGAATGTCACTAATTTGCATATACATAACAGTATAATGAAAATAAAAACTCAAATAAAAAAATGAGGAAAGGAAATATGCGATTAGAAAAATGTAAACAGAAACTCAACTGAAAACCTCAATATTTCCAGGTACTGCTTGGTAAAATTTTCATAATCGACTAGAATGATACCGTGAACTTTCCTTTTCAAAAACCCTCCTCATGTTCCTCAAATTTCGGAAGTTTTTTCTGAAAAAACTTATTAACGGTTTATTCATGACTGATGCTCAGAAAAAAACCATGAGAATAAATGAATAAATATAGTTGGTTAGAAGAACCATGATGAATGTGGTGACTTGGCTTCGCAATAAAACTCTTGTGATTGCTTGTTCATCCTGAATAAGCATGTTTGGTAAATTTTCGTTTTGAGGACACCCAGCGATTTTGAAAAATTGTTTGCGCTCTCCCTTATTCACAAAGTTACGGCACTTCAAAGTTCTGAAAAGGGCAACTATTCAGCCTTCTTTTTCACAAAAAAAACTATTCAAAAACACAAGGATTCATTCACTAGGTCACCTTCACACCTTATTTCTCGTTCTTTGACATTTTTCACTTCAATAATGAACATTTTTCTTATAAAAAACCTAATTTAAAGACAAATGATTCTCCTGGTAACATGATTGTATTTTCAGGTTAGTTACTAGTGACATTGACAATTGCCGCCGCGTACTATTTCAAATTCGTAAAACAATTTAAGGTCTAAAGAATGAAGGTAAAAACATTTGAATTACTTTAGGAATATGGACTGCATCAGTCGTACCAACCATGCTATTAACCTTAAAAACGTAAAATACAGAGATATGTAAGCAAGAAACAGCTCCGTACATTTTTTAACATTTGTATTGGAAAAATGTTGATTATTGAAGTGAAAAGTGTCATAGAAGGAGGGTTAAGGTGTAAATGTGACCTAGTGAATGAATCCTTGTGTTTTTAAATAGTTCATTTCGTAAAAAAAAAGGATGAAAAGTTGCTCTTTTCAGAACTTTGAAGGCCGTATCTTTGTAAATAAGGGAGAGCGCCGATTTTTCTTTCGGATTCGTAATCTAAGCATTAAAAAACATAAGTACACGTAAACATTTTCTCAAAATCGCCGGATATCTTCAAAACGAAAATTTACCGCATGTTTTGAGCCTTTAGTCGATCCCATTCGAGCAATCTTTTTATTTTTAAATGGGGTTATGTAATAGTTCTGCAATGCATTCGTCGCTGATGATCCTATTGCAGAACAAAATGTGCTGTCTGTTGATGGATCACGAGAGGTTTATTTGTAGTTTCATCTTATTCTCCAAATCTAAAATGAACATTTTCAAAAATACTTTGTTATTTTTCAATAGTTTGAGTCAACCTTGAATCAGTTTTCAAGTCAGTACTTAATTTTTTGGAATAGGAAAGTATCTTCAACATTTATTTTCCAGTTTCCATGACAAACTCACTCAATGTTTGAATATAAGTGAGTTTTTGAAATATTTGTATCGAACAGAACAGAGTATTTCATTTTTAAATGAAATCATCTCATCTCTTTCATTCAACTGAGATTTTAGAATATCTATATTGAACAAAAAACAATGAAAGATTTAATTTCCTGAATATTTCATTTTTCCATCTTCTGACATTTTTAATGATCGGTTAAAAATTTAGAATATGATCTAAAATTCTTCAGATATCGTGTGTGGTAGGTTACCTTGTTCACCGTATTATTTACAGTGCCTTGTTGAATATATTTTTACCATCTCGTGAAACCCTCTTTAAAGTTCCTCCTGTTAATATTATTCACCCCTCTAATTAACGAAAGTTACGCCCCCTAAACTGAATGTAGCATCAATCGATCGACGGTGCAACATGATATCGGGGGTTGAAAATTTGAACACCTTTTTCACATTCTGTTTTCTTGATATTATTTTCCTACTTCCTGGAAGCAATCTGGAATAAAAACTCTGGAAAGTTTTCCGACAACAAATAGTTCCGAGGAGATTGGTGGATTCTATCCTATGTGGAGTATATTAAAGGAGTTTCAGAACTCCACCACTTGTCGGAGTTTACATCCAGATCGGAAGTTTTTGTATCAGGAGAATAAGAGGTAGTAGAGTATTTCATTCTGAAACCTCACTTCGAATATGAAAGTTGGAAATATATGGAATGAAGAATGGCTCTGCTCTCCATGTACCCCACGATACAAAGTATAACAGTCATCTAATATGTGTGATTGATGACTTATTCATTTTGCGGTATTTTTTATAAATAAAATCAACTAGTGGTAATTAGACAAAAATGTTTTCATTCATTTCATTCAAATAACAATTATCCATTAAGAAAAATTGTGAAATAATTTTGGGTGAACTGGGGACTTGGTGTTCAGGTTATATCAGTCCTAGTATAGCAAACTAAAGATATTGTGTGAGAAGATAACAAAATAGAATTCAAAGTATTTTTTGGGTAATAATGGCTGGTACAGATCAACGTAGTAAAACAAATGGAAGTGTTACAAAAAATAAAGTTTGAATGTTACTGTTAACTGTACTTCAACCAAAGAGACGTAATGAAAATAATTTTATTCTTTTTTTCTACCGTTGAGAGAGTATCTTCAAGAAATAACATATGAAAATATACTTATGCTCAAATTTCCTTTTTTAATCAAATCAATTGTGTCCCAAAGCAGGCTAGAAGCACGGAACAGAGGTGAGTGAGGTCTGTTTCAAGTAAAAGAAATCACCACTCATTACTTTTGAATGAAGCCTGGAGAATCATCAAGAAAATAAAACTAAAAAATACACTTTTGAAGAATATCAAACTAAAACGTTTAAACTATTTTTTTAATAAGCTCATAACAATAACGAACGAAAAATACTAGTATTATTGAGAAAAAAGCGACGGGCGCTTGATATACAAAAAGTATGGAACAAAGCGTCCACGCTTTTTCCACAATAATACTAGTATTTTTTGTTCCTTATTGTTTTAAGCTTATTTTAAAATAATTATTTTTAATTTTTTACTTCGATGTTCTTCAAAAGCGTTATTTTCAGTTTTTAAAACTATATGTATATTTGAGTTTTTAGTTTCGTATGCTATTAAAGCGTATTTTTTAGTATTTTTAAACTATGTTTATTTTATCTGAACTTTGGGATCAATCAGCTGTATGTTGTTTAGAAAAATGACCATTGATATTTTCAGATTCCAGAGAGGCAGCCTGACAATCAGCTAACAAGCCCAAGGCAGCAGGAGCGCAAAGAAGGGTTACAAATAAGTCAGCAGGCGCGCGTTAAAAATACTTTTTCCAAATGAAGAAATATATTTAAAGTGAGTTCAATTTATATCAAGGAGTTTACATACAACGTCATCTGCCCGCAAATAGATCAAGAAATAATGTTGATATATCAAGAAGTTACGTACAGCGCCATCTGCCTGCGAATAGATCAAGGAATACTGTCGATAATTCTGTCAAATACAGATCTCAAGCTTGAGAGTTACAAACAAAGAAACAAGCATACATATAAACATACATACATACAGGTGAAGTTAATAAAAGCGTGTTAAAATTAATCTCCATACAAATGGATAGCATCAGTTCTATTTCCAAATACAGTCAGCCATTGTTCAGTAAATTAATGCTTTTATGTTCGGTAATAGCTTAGAAAGAAGCAAGAGAAATAAGCGGCTCCGACACATGCAAGAAGCTAATGATAAAATGTTTTACTGTGCTTGTAATAGGTAAAATAATGATGAAAAATATTCCGGATCTTGTTGAACCCAAATAAGAAAAATATGTTAAAAAATTTTCAATTGAGCATCATTTTGTATATTGATAATATGAATGTTAGTTTTCCCATTTAATGAAATACTTCTGAGAATTGATTGCAGTCGCATCTGCGAAGCTAATGACAAAATATTTTTCTGTCCTTGTAACAGGTAACCAGTTTCATTAAGGATAAAAAACATTCCTGATATTGTTGAAATTAATCATGAAAAAAAATGTTCAATGATTTTTCACTGTTCATAATTTTGTATAATATACATGTTAGATTTGAAAGTTAATGGAACGTTTTTAAGAATTGATATTTTATATCATTGTTAATAATAAGAGAGATTTATCAAATATTTTACCACATTCAATGAGCAAAAATAGCAGATACTAACTCGATTACTATGGCAACATGGAGTGATGAAATACATGAAGCAATTGATCGATTGAAAGATACAACTTCAGTCTGGTCTGGTCTGAAATACTTACTAGTTACTAGTTATCAGTTTTACCTGATATTATTTTTTCTATTAGGGAAATTGGTACCTGATTGTTCACTGCAATTTGCTTAAATATTTTTATTTCATCTTGGAAATTCTTATCCGGTGAAGTGATTGCGAAAGCTCTGTGTATCATTTACCTAAACGCGGATAACTCATGTAAGAGCGGACAGAAAGAGTCAAAGGGAATTGTACAGTCTGTGAACGTGTTTTTTTGTAGATAATGAATTGAAAACCTTTATCAACTCTTGAAATATTCAAATCTAAGAAGTTGAGCTCCATGTTTTTTTCGATTTCTACTGTGAACTTAATTTTGTTATGCAGACTATTGAGAAAGTTTAAAAATCAATTTTTGTTCGACAAAATTAAATAGATAATTTTCTCGAAGCAACTTCAAAAATTGTAATGAAAAACACTTTATATCTTACGTCGGAACATCAAATATCCACCAGTGAGGATGATAGTATTCCATGTAAGTGAAATGTTACCTTTTATTTACTATATTGAGTAGGAATCCTGTGAATGATATCTGATTCAATTCCAAAATGAATGTTTGGAACACAAACTGAATAGAGAAAAGTTTTTTTCGTATAAGTCACTGTCCACATAAAAGTATATGTTTTTGTCAAGAAGAATATCAAACAATGAGATGATGATTGGTGAAGCGACGGTAAAACGCGCTTCCAGAAGATTATTTACAATTTTGGTGTGAAAAAGCAGTGATTGTGTTGAATGAAACGTATGATTAACAATATAGTCAGTCAGTAGATACGGCTTTGGTGATCGACGGCGTATCTGTTTGAGATTATTCTCGAGGGTTTATAAATAGCCGAAAGATTTTTCAAAAAATAATGTTGAGTTGAGAACTCTAGAAGTTTGAATCTGCTTGTATAAACTCCAATAATAAGTTTCATTTATCATAAACTACACCTGACGTTTGTGGAGATCCAATCGTGGATCTTCATCAAGTAACGGCTGAATCAATCAGAAAAAAAAGAGTTTCACTTCAGATATAGCAGTGATAGCGAGTGACAGAAAGGCAGTCCAGTAAAATGATTGTTTTCGTTGAGTAGATAGTTACTGAAGTATATAAGGGTTTTTTGTGTTTTTGATCCATTGAATGGGTTCGTTTATTTTTGAAGTGAGTGTCTAATCAAAGAATCCAGGAAGACAGTACCATGTACAATATTCCTAATTTTTTCTGAGACTCTAATGTTTTATATAAAACATTATATAATCGACTGGTACATTATATTAAATAGATACCTAATAACGTAACATTGAATTATTTAATATTTTTATGAAGATAAATAAATGAATTCCAAATTTCTATTCAATAATAAAAGCAAAAGTGTTTCGCTTATAAAAATACTGGAGTTTCCTCAGGTACACGATAATAACGAGAATCACAGTACTGTTACTGCAATTTCAAGTAATGAATGTCATTTTGTATCCACGAAATATCGCAACAAAAAAACTTACTCTGCCTTTCATTTATTCATGACACGGACACATGAATTGAAATGAAAACAAAAATATCCTCTATAAATTGATACCGTGTTCTGAATATTGATAAGAAGGCTAAATAGTATAGCCATGATTGCATTGTTTCTCTATTCGTATGTTGAAACGACTGAGAAATAAGTGTCCGTTGAATGAAGAAACACCTTACGAAAGTTTCAGTCGATACTAAATACATATTTTCATTAAAACATACGAGTCTCTGGATATATTCTGTCACCGTGTTAGGAATCACACGTTAAAAGGTGAGACCTCGGTAGTCCTTAGCTCGCACAAGTTTCTCAACTTCTGAGAGTTGTCATTCGTATGGGGGCGACAGCTGATTAACGAAAAAACAGATTTTAAACAGATTTTCAAACAAAGAACTGTATTAGACCCGATGCACACGAGTGAGCAATGAGCAAATTGTGCATTGAGAGTATGCTGATCAAATTATTCCTAGAGAAAACCGGGACTAATTCCACATTTTAACCTTCCCCTCTCCCAACTATAATTTACCCAGGACCCAGGAAAATAATTACTCATATTCAATTCTCAAATTCAATATCGGATTAACTTTATTAATACTTTTAAAACATATAAAATTAATTATTCAAAAATGAAACAAAGTTTGTTTTTTGTTTTCTATTAATTTTTTCCAATCGATTTAAAATTTAACTCACATTTAATAATTAATTGCTACTGCACACTTCTTGTAGATGGGGTTGATTGATCTTGAAGAAAAGAGTATTTTTTACTACTTCCAGTCTTTTTGACCATGTCTTTGTTTTTCAAAACACAACTGTAAAATTCCATACAGTCCATTTTGTAGTTGTACAGGATCTGTAGGATTGCTTCAAGCGTCTCCACTTCCATTCTATTTCTTTCATTAGTCCATTGAATATTTACGTGAGAAAATATTCTTTCTGTATTCGCGTTGTGAGATGATATTGCAAATATATTTTGCAATCTTAGCCATCTCGGTGTACTGGTGCAGCAAATCTATTCACAAGTTTCTTCAAGTTGATATGATCAACTATGCCAGAACGGCCACCATGACATAACACCAATTAATCGCGCAAGATGCAAAAGACTAACCTGCACGTCGTCTTGAGTTCGATTAGGTTGGAGCCCAGCTTCCTTACTCTTTTAGCTGATTTGTGTCGAAGAAGGACAAATAGGTAAAATAGTAACTAGTGATATAGTGGCGTAACAAGCAAACAATTGATGAAATCTTAGTCAGTGTAGCCAACTCCTTTCAAAACCGAATTCTGGGACATTTGTGCCTCCCTAGACAATTTTTCTGAACACCTTATAGCTTGGTTGGAAACCGGGGCAATCCCGGAAAGTTGGGTCACCTTAATTGAGAGGGCTTTCATGAGACAAGCGTCACCTAAGCTCGCATTCACATGTCTGTATTAGCTTATATATCGACTTTGAACTCAAAATTTTGACATTATAATTGCAAATTTCGAGTTCAATCGATTTAGAGTTTCAATATTTTGATTCGAATTTCCAAATTTCAATTTTGTGACTCTAAATTTCATTTCAAAATCATTTAGAGTTTGAAATCGCCATCGAAGAAAAAACATGTATACTTTCTGAGCTTCCTTAGTATGTACTACAACCTTTTCAGAGACAAAATGTAATTTTTTTTCAATTTGTGAAACAAATGTTACTAAATATAACAACTACTGCAAATATTATTCGGATACAAAGAGAATAAAAATGTTATTCATATTCAAAAACAAAACTTGTAACGATTGAAAATATTTTGGATCCTTTTTAGACCACATAATTCGAAGGCTTCATACTTACATGCAAATTTGTACAGGGTGAGACAAATTGAACACTTTTTAATGGTAACTTCTGTTTTCAAACTAGATAGATGAAAACTGATGGTGGTGTCTGAGAGTCAAATTTTATGACAAACTCAAAAGGTGGAAACCTATCATCGTTTCTGAGTTACAGCATGTTTCAGGAAAATGTGCTGTAACTTTTTTCCTGTCGAAAATTTCTTGTTTCTATGAGCAGATTTCCGAAGCACTCTTTCACGTAAAGTTCAATGGTGTAAAAAACTTATTTTTCAAATGAGATATCATTACTTATTGATGGAAAACTAATTAATTTTTAATAAGACAGTCTCTATATTCCTGCATATTTCCACAGAGCTAAATAGATCAAAAAATGTAGCACATTTTATGTTTTGCTAGAGCCATCTTTGAAATACAGGGATTTCAGTTTTTTTCGTGTACAAGTAGGCTTTGGACGATGTGGCGACAAAAATCTTTACTGGTAGCTGTCAAATTTTGATTTAAGCAGTGAATACGCTCTTCTATTAGTGGTTTTTGTTCAATTTTCAAACACATTTGCAATGAAGTATGAGAAATATGAAAAATGCAATATGATAGAGAATGCAGAAGAAGCAAGTAATTCGTATCATTAGTGGTATACAAAGAGAGTACAACATTTTCGCAAGGTTGCGATACATCCTAACCGATGATGGTCAATTTGAAAACGATAGGCCATAAATATATAAATCAAATGGGGATGAGGAGTTGAAAGAAACAGTCGTTTCAGGAGTTGATGAAAATAATCCCAAAACGTCAATGCGATATTTGAAAATATCAACAAGCCTACCAAGATCTAACTTTGGGAGTATTTTGAAAAAACACAAATGCAAGCCATATTGGACTAGAAGAGTTCATCAACTCAGACAAGGAGATTTTGAACGCCACATGCATGGCTTTTTGTCTGTAGTTCCTGGAAATTTTTAACAAAGTCCGTGAATTTTTATGAAGAAAGAAATGAAAATTTCTATGTTTTTCACCACTTTTATTTGTAACTAACCTTACTACAGTTTCGTCCTGGGGGTTCACCGGTGAACCACCAGAATGAATTGACTTCTGAAGAAGCCAGCCACTCGTGCTAGCGAAACGTTAGGCTACAGTTCCAAACTACGACGGCCTTCAAACCCGAACGAAGATCATAACACTGAAAATCTTGGCCGCTGAAGCCTCAATCAATTTATGTGAGCAGTGCCGGCATTTTCAACTGCTACAAATCTTATACTTGGCTACAACAGAATCTTCATTCTATTGTGGAGCAGAGAAGTCAAGGAAGATTCTGATTTAGTGTGTGAGTAGGTGTTTGGAGGGGTAGAATTATCGGCCCGTTCATTTATAATTGCACTCTCACATGTCAGTGGAATTTAGAAATTTTAAGGCAAAATATTGAACCCCTTGTTGACGAATTTCCACTAATGAAGCTCAGAAAAATATGATTTCAACAAGACAGGGCTTCGCCTCACAACACTGCAATTGTTACCAATCTTTTGGCGCCAAATTCTGGTAATAATAGTAGCCAACCAAGTATCCAACCGTTAGCCGGCCAGCTCACCGGACCTAAAGCCTACGGACTTTTACCTTTGAGGAAGGTTGAAAGATGTTACTTTTAAATTGCCGACCAAGTCTAGATACGAATTGGAAGCGGCAGTCATGAATAGTTTCAGTTCTCCCACTCCTATTGAACTGATTAATTCGGCAAAAAAACGCCCAGAAAAAATGTCGCTTGTATGTAGGAGAAGAAGATAGACATTTCGAACATCTCTCTGAAGGAATATATTTCATTGTTTGTTCTTTATCATCATTTTCATTATTATTGAAGTTTCATTCATTAGTAGCAAATACAGTATGAAATGTTATCAGTTTTATTGAAACGATGTGTTGAAACTACTGCTTTGAAAAGCTTTCTCTCAACATTTGGTAGCTACTACTGAACAATTTCTTTCTATTTTATCGCCGCGTTGTCCAATGACAACTCAATGTAAGTGAGCGTTTCAAAGTCTACATGAAAAAACCTAAAAGGTCTGTATTTCAAGAAAATTTTAAGCTCTATTGAAAAATGCAGGAATCTACAAGGTGTTTCATTGAAAAAAAATAGTTTTATATCAATAATTATTGATATCTCATTTGAAAAAATAAGTTTTGCATACCATTCAATGGGGAATGTTCCTCCTGACGAAAATCAAGTAGTTTTTATAAAAGAGCTCTAAAACGACGCATTTTAAACTTATCATTTCAACCTTTTTCTTTGAAAAATTATTTAAATACTTTAAAAAGAGAAATGAAATAATGCATTCAACATTTAAAGGGATTCGTTTCTATTTCACCATTTGGCAACATCGGTTATAGCTAATAAAGGACAATGAAT
>WOGN01000782.1:0-22174 GCA_015342105.1 Leptinotarsa texana | reverse complement strand
AATCTTGAACTCTCTTGCACTAAAACGATCAAATTTGAAATGGAGTGGAGTGATACTATGAGGATCTTCACTCCGAGTCATATTTTCATTTGCCTCACACAGGGTCTTCAAAAAATGCAGATACTTTGATCTCATGAAAAAATTAGTGGAACTCAATATTTTCAAGTGGAACATCCTGTATATTTCAACATTTTTGAGCTCTACAGCAAGAAAAGCGTACGTCGTTTTTAAGCTGTGATATTGAATAAAAACGGTAATGTCGTTGCATTTATTCATGTATTATCAGCTGACAAAAAGTCAATATTATTATTGCATCTAACAATCAACAAAAACAACCATAAAAACAAAACCAAAAACGCCATTCGCATCTCTTCAGAAAGCATTGAAAAGCAATTTGTTTCAAAGACTTCTAGATGAAAAACCATCAAATTTTTGAATGCTTCCTCAGAAATACATGTAAGGTCCTTTCCAAATGAAAACATTCATGAAAGTGAAAGAAAACAATCAAAAATAACATGCCGCATAACGAAATTTCCATACACATTACAAAAAAGTTGAGAAAAAGTTGGATGATATTTTTTACGGAACTGAATATAAAAGTGGAATGTGCCAATTTTGATGAGTTTTGGTACCCGTTTCAGTGTAATAAATTCCACGAGACGTTTCCTTATGGTTTGAAGAGAATCATTCGTGCTGTAAAACTTGGCGACTGATATAAACGCGAGAGGCACTAGCAAAAGCATCCTATATTATAAACAAGTTTTATTTTTCTTACACTGTCTGAAGAACTCAAAGAACAATGTGAGAATTTTATGCTGTCGCATAAAAATTCTCATGCACAAACACAATTTGAACAGGGACGGCGTTAGAAGTATTATCTGCTTGGTCAATTGAATGGGTTCAAGAACTGTGTGAACATCAAATCCCAAAAATCGATATATGTATGAGCAAAAGGTCTTATTTTGGAATGTGTGATTCCTAGCACGACTGAGGATATGCAACCAAAAGTTCTGTGGTCACTTAAAAATAGTGACCACAGTATCGTTGGCGGTCTCACAACAATTTGATAGGTGAAAATAATAAATTTGAGGAAAATTACTGAGCAGTTAATGAAAAACTTTCCAGTGGGACGTGAATGAAACTTTATTTTTCAATGATTAACGAGAAAATATAAGCCTGACAAATATGAGCAATTAGGACATTTTAAAAAGAATAGGAACTTGACCATCTCATCTGTTTGAAGGTGATTGACAATGTTTCATGATGAATTTGATTAGTTCGGAATTCCATTTTCTGATATTATATAAAATGATTCGAAATCCCTGAAAGACTCAAAAAGAAGAATTTAAAAAGAATAGCTGAAAATAACAATTATATTGAGCAAAAAAAAACCTGAAATGAAATATCAGTGGAATAAAATACAAGTAAAAATAGAACAATTGAAAAAAAAAATAAAATTAAGAGATTCCAAGACAAGTTACTCCACTACGTTTCGATTTTTAGTATCTACAATCGTCTTCGGGTGATGACTGTACTAATTTTCCTCCGAGAGATGACTATGGGCCATTCGAGTACTTTCACTTATCTCCGCTTTCCTTTTTCCGCTTCACCGGTTTAGTTGGAGATGACCGTTTTGCAGGAGTTGGCCATTTTTCGCTTGATGATGGGTTTCCATACGTTTCGAATCTCCACGCTAGCTTGGCTGAATACATTATTGGACAACATGTATTCGGCTTCTCTGAACTTCCTCTTAAACCAATGTGTATGATCTCAGCCTGGGATCACTCGATGTTATGTTGATGTGTCCAAACATGCTCTGTTATTCATGATTTGCTGGTTTCCCCTCGCTGTGTATGTATCTTGCGCTCGGCAATGCGAACATGCAATGGCCTCTTATTTTCACCGATATAGGATTTTCAAAACTCACAAAGTATCCGGTAAATGCAATTATTGGAATTGCAGTCCGCGTTTGGTGGCTTGGTTTTCGTGAGGCTGCTACAGATTTTGTTTCCGAATCTGAAGCAGATTCTGATGTTCTACTTGGACCCAATTCTTTTTATCCTTCCGATAATCCTCTGATGTAGGGAAGTGCATGCACTGGTTGTGACGGCATCTCTTTCTTGCGAGGCTCTTGCTGTCTTTCAGGCAAAGTTTGTTCCACCATTCATTCCATTGAAGATTATTTCTGATGATGTCTGGATCCTTCATGACCATCTCAGTTCGCAAAAAGTTATATATTTCGTGAAAAATAAACCAACTTTTCTCACCAAGAACACAAGAAGTCAAGGGTGTTTTTAAACAACTTTACATCAGTCAAGTATTTAAGAATAAAAATTACACTGATTCGTACATAAAAGCTAAATTCAATTGTGTAAATAATCTCTTCGAATGGCAACCATGAGAAGTCGAAACCAGAGATTAACAAAGTATAACCTTTCATCGACCGATTCCTAGCACGAATTAGATAATTCGTAGTTTAAACCGATCGTCCGTTGGGTTCGAACCATCGTTCACATAGAAGTCAATTGAAATAGTGAAACGAACCATTCATGTTATTTACCTGCTACTGTCTCGGTAAGGTATGGAAATAATATTATTTGTCGAAACTGATAACAAAGAATCAAGTGGATTGAAATGTAAATGAGAGTTGATTAATGTTTCATCTCCCCAATATTTTAGTATAACAATCTTTGGAGAGGAAACGGACATAGAATGGAAAAGAGTGAAGAATATTAACAGATTGAGGTAGATAAAATTTGATGATTTACTTTAGACAATAATATTTTTCATGAGCAACTTGGGATACTAAACATGATATTAGGTGGAAACAAATATGAATATATGAATATATTCAAGTGGATAGCACAGTTGAATTAACAAAAAATAGAACTATAAAACAAGGGATTGTTCTGTTTCACCACTGTGTAAAATATGTAAAAAATGAGCAAGAGGCTCGGAAAATTCAAGAAAATATTAAATGAAATCGAGTTTATCAGGAGAAGAAGATATATGGGCAATATTCATAAATAAAATATATAGGCAATATTCATAAATTCAAGTGATATAAAAATAAGACTTTACTTCTTTTATATAGCTAGAGATAAAAATCAATATATATGAATATGTGAAATGAAAAAGTTTGTGTTTTCTCGGAATACTTTTCCTGTGTTTCTGCACAGATATCACAAATTTAACGTACCTTTCAGCCATGTTCTTTTTCTGTCGTAGTCTAGTTTAACAAATACTTGATTCAGTTCGGAAAATCATATCGAATATAACTTTCCATATTAAGTTGACACATCCTAACCTACTTTGAAAGTTCTCAATCAGATCTGGTTTGTTCTCTAACAGAATGATCTTTCATTCCAATAATACGTAACTGCATTTCTTCATATTGCCGGCCGTGTATTTTTCTTGCTTGAAACGGAAAATCCTCTGTTACCTCGCAAATATTTTATTTATATGAAGTACACGAACACAATCCCAATGGATTTTTCCATTCGGGCGGAATTGTTAATATTCATAGAATTCCTTTTCGATACCGAGAGCTTCAAACAAAACTATATTAGATTCATTTACGGAAAACGATTTCAGGATTCCTTTGTTGAACTAAGCGGGGGAGGAAATTCAATGATATGCAAGTGTAAAAAGGCAATTGTGAGAATACTAAATGTGTTTGTATTAACAGAAAAACGGTGTAACTCATAGCGTGAAAATAATATTTTTTTAAAGCTGGGAAAATTGAACGGTTTTGAAATTTGAATTTCAAAGTTGTGATATTCATAGATTTCGAATATTGTTGAATGAATAAGTAGTAATCATGAAAATTCCCCTTACAATAATTCAAAAAAAGCTAGAGCTCATCAATAATACTGGATGCGATCTAGTAACTACCATATTTCAGTTACAGATATATTCTACAGTGCATTTCTTTTAATGTTCTCCCTTTCCTCTTATTTTTTGAACGGGTCAACTCAAAAAATTGAAATTTGAGATAATGAAATTAATGCATGAATACTTTATTTTGAAGTGGAATTGACAGATGGGATTTTCAAGATGGCGACGACTGGGCGCCATCTGGGAAAAAAATTAAACGGAAAGGGGCGTCTTATGATACATCATTTTGAAGCTCCTGACAAATACTTCACATCCCTAGACAATATCTTCACCTACACATTACCTTCACCTTGACATTAATATCGATAATTCTACAAACATTAATTTTTATCTGCCATATGGCAATTCCAACAACCCCATACGGTTTTTGTTAAGTTGTTTGTTGTTTTTAAAAATGACTTTATTAAATCGATATAATGCTTTAAAGTCGCGATCACACATACTTCTTTGTGGTTTAAAATATTTTTTTTAACGCAAATTAAACATGCACTCAGCCATAGTTTTGTCACGATTAAATTGATGTCTGGTAAATATTAGATTCGAAATTTATGGAGTATATTCTCATCTCACGTAGAGTATTTACTTTAAAATTCGGAGTATAAACTAAATACTAATTTTTATTCATAACATCCAATAAAACAGAATGCAAATCTTCTCTGGTAACTTTTGATTTAAACAGAAAAGGCGCTCTTTAGTAAGTGGGTTTTGTTCAATTTTCAAGCACATTCTCAATAAAGGATGAGAATTATGACCAGGTGATTTTGAACGTCGCGTCGCTTAGCTTTTTAATAATAATAATAACATAACAATAATCGTCTTTATTATTTCCACTTTCAAAAGAATACAATAAATATCAGGAATCAAGGTTCATATATGGAACTGAAAGGCAAAGTCTATTTTCTGTTGTGTAAACACGACAGAAAATATTCTTTCAATTAACCCTAGTGC
Organism: Leptinotarsa texana; assembly: GCA_015342105.1. NCBI lineage: Eukaryota > Metazoa > Arthropoda > Insecta > Coleoptera > Chrysomelidae > Leptinotarsa > Leptinotarsa texana. The sequence continues at coordinate 17,329 of WOGN01000782.1, read as the reverse complement.
CAGTGGTTCCTGGAAAGTTGAAACCAAGTGCTTGATTTTCAACCGCTACAATTCTTATACTTGAACACAACAAAATCTTCTTTCTATTGTGGTGGGGCAGAGGAGTCAAGGAAGATTTGGATTTAGTGTGTGGGTAGGTGTTTTCAGGGTTAGAATTATCGGCCCGTTCATTTATAATGGCACTTTCACATCTCAGAGGTATTTAGAAATTTGGCAAAATAACTCCTTTTTAAGGAAGTTTCACTAATAGAGCTCAGAAAAATATATTTTCGACAAAACTGGGCTTCGCCTCAAAACACCAAATTTTGATAATAAACGGATAGCCAACCAACGATTCAACCGTTAGCCAGATCTCCAGACCTAACGCCTATGCACTTTTACTCCTGAGAAAGGTTGATAGAGCTCATTTTCAAATCTTCGACCAATCTAGATACGAACTGAAAGCGGCAGTGGTGCAAAGTTTTGCTTTTCTCGCTCCTATTGAACTAATTAACCCGGGAAACACATTCTGTGCTGCTCCTGGAGAGATACATTTTATTATCTGTTCTTTATCATTATTATTATTCTTGTTGAAGTTTCATTCATTAGTAGTAAATATAGTAGAAACTGTTATCAGTTTTATCAGTTTTATTGAAACTATGAATTATATCGTCGCTTCGTCCAAAGCCTACTTGATCAAACTGTGCATTTCAAAGTCTACATGAAAATACTTATGATGCACTGTTTGGAATACTATATAGCATACTATGTAGCATACTATGTTTGTTAAAATAAAAAATAATAATGTTGTTGGGTTTACTGATTACTGCATAAGGACACATTGCAAAAATAAATTTAGAAAGGCAATATTGTGAAATTAATTTTTATACAGCTGAACATTGTTTTATATAAACATATATTGTAAAATAATAGATAAGGCAAAATTGTAAAATTAATTTAGGTTGGTATACCAGTATTGTTGGTACGCCTGGATGGTTTACCTGTAGGGGTAACTATAGCATAAATAGGATTAGCTCGCATCGGTTTTTAGTTTTAATATTCCTCTTTGAAGATAATCACTTGGTGATCGAAACACGTGTCGAGGTGTAAAAATAATGATTTGGTGTTGGGAAAAAACTCCAGTAATATTCTACATGAAAAACCTAAAAACGCTGTATTTCAAAGATGACTCTAGCAAAACCATCAAGTATGCTACATTTTTGGAAAGGTAATTTTGAACTCTATTGAAATATGCAGGAATATACAAGGTGTCTCGTTCAAAAAATAGTTTTCCATCAATAACTATTGATATCTCATTTGAAAAATTTAGTTTTTTGCACCGTTGAATTCTACGTAAAAAATTTCATTGAAAATGTTTTAATAGAAACGGAAAATATTTGACAGGAAAAATTCACAGCAACTTTTAGAAAATGCACATTTTCTTAAACTATGCTGTAACTCAGAATCGATGATAGATATCGATATACGGTTTCCATCATTGAGTTTATCATAAAATTTGACCCTCAGGCACAGTCATCAATTTTCATCTTTCTAGTTCGAAACTAGGAGTTTCCCTTTAAAAGTATACATTTTGGTCCACCCTCTACAATTACAATGAACTTGCAATTAGGAAAATGTAAAGAACATTTACAAATAGACCCCAAAATAGAAATTACCAATAGTTATTTGCAGTTTACATTGTGAAAGTGTTCCACGATAACTAATATTTCAATAATCAAACAACAACTATCAGATGGCATGGAGGCCAAAGGTCAGGTTACCGTAAATTACACAGATTTCGCGAATGCCTTCGATATCGTCAAGACATCTGTATTCAACTGCTTCGTTCATAGTAGAATCGTAGAACCGACATGGTTTCCTATAATGTATTTGCCTCAACTCTGTATATTTCAACATTCGGCAAGGGTCTAATTTGGGACCCTTGCTCATCCTAATATTTATAAATCATCCCACAGTTATATTCCATAACTATCAAAAAATGAGAAATTTGTTCTAATACTGGAAATTTCAATAAAATAAGGTATTTTTACTCTTTCATTAGTGAAATAATGTCAAGAGAAGATTCGGTAACAGATCAAGAATTCTGGTCGACAGTAAACTAATATGAAGAGAAGAGAATTGAATACTTTTTGTTTTTACCACTTTTATTTATGACTAACGTTACTTCAGTTTCGCTCTATAAGTTAGTTTAATGTAGGAGTTTGAAAATATCCTTATAAGACGAAACTGCAGTAACGTTAGTTACAAATAAAAGTGGTAAAAAACAGAATGTTTTCAATTCTCTTTTCTTCATAATGATTTTCTACCACGTAGTAAGGGCTACTATCATACAAAAATTAACAAACAAGTTTTTGGCATGAAAATAATCTAATGGAATTACTGGTATCACTATATGGTATGAACTATACAGTGCATTTCTTTAATGTCCCCCCTTTTATTTTTTGAACGGGTGAACTAAAAATATTAAAATTTTGAGATAATGAAATCAATGCATGAATACTTTATTTTGAAGTAAAATTTATAGATGAAACTTTCAAGATGGCGACTGGGCGGGAAAAAATAAAATGGAAAGGGGGTCTTGTGACACATCTTTTTGAAAGTCCTGACAAATGCTCCACAACCCTGGAATATCTTCAACTACTACAAAATGGCGGAACTTATAACTACATAATATGTTTGAGGTCAGTTCAGAAGATGCTCGAAATGGTTGCCTTGATCTTCTTGACATATGAACAGTTTATCCGATATTTCACACTAAACACAATAACGTCAATATCTCCACAAATAAGTATTATTCTCTTCTGTATATCCAATATTGAAGTAGGTTTAGTTTCGTACACCTTTTGCTTCAAATATCCTCATAAAAAATGTCCAAAGGTGTTAAATCTGATGAGCGGACTAACCATTTTGTAGGACCTCGACGGCCAATACAACGACCGAGAAAAGTAGTATCCAAATAGTTTCTTACTTGTCTGGAGTAATATGGTGGTGCTCCATCTTGTTGGAATACAATATCCATATCGAATTCATTAGGATTCGCTTCAACGATTTAAGTGATGGAAGGGTCAACAGTAGTTTCCAGCATATTCAAATACAGTTCCCCTGTTAAATTTTGATCAATGAATAGAGTTCCTATAATATGGTTCCTCAATATTCCTTATTCCAATATTTTTTTCTGGATATTGGGTATGTGTTTTCCGGAAAACGTGAGGGTTAGTGTCACTCCAATAACGGCAATTTTGTCTGTAAACATTCAAAAGTCTCCACACAGTAGAGGGGGACACCTCACAAACATTCGTGACGAATAAGTAGACTGTTCAGGATTTACTACTGTCTCACCAATTATTTGCACTTGCTGTTCTTCCGGAATGGACGGATGACCTGGGGGCTTTTTGTTATGTACACTACCGGTAGTTGTGAATTTCGATACAAGTTCCCTCAAATATTTTCTACTGATAAAACGATTCGGAAAACATTCATTGAAAATCCTTTCGGTCCCGTGAGAGTTACGCGTCGCACCGTAAATAAAAATCGCTTCAATTTTTTTCTTCCAATAGACGAGAATTGACCAATTTTGAGATTTTCGCTATGAATAAAAATATTTTTATGCTCGTTGAGATGAGAATATACTCCATAAATTTGGAGTCTAATAGTTACCAGACTTCAGTTTGATCATGGCAAAGCTATGGCTGAGTGCATGTTTAATTTGCGTGCAAAAAATATTATAAACCACGAAGAATTACGTGTGATAGCAACTTTAAGCATTTTACCGATTTAATAAAGAAAATGTTAAGTGGCTTCCAAATAACTTTTTGGGTGGAGAATCGGGAGAAATGAGAGGTGGAGCTATATGCAACTTTGATAAAATGAAAATATTTTTAAGATATGTAGGTGATGAGTGGTTTACAAGCGTCGACGCAGCATGGCCAGGATTTGTCCATGATTCACGCATATGGAGTAACTCACAAATTTGTAACATTGTTAAAAATGAGTTTAAGAGGTCAAATGCATTAATTTTAGGAGATGAAGGTTATGGCGTAGCACCTTGGTTAATGATGCGTTTTAGAAATCCAAATACTCCGGTACAGCTTGCTTATAACGAATTATTTACGAAGGAGCGTGTAATAATTGAACGGTGTTTTGGGCAACTAAAACAATGATGTCCGGGTGTCGATTGAAAATGTTCCAAAACTTGTTATATGCTGTTTCATGTTACACAATGTAGCTAAATATTCAAATGATAACTCGATCCAGTGGAGCCCCTAATACAAGATATTTGGGATCCGCTTCCCGTACAGTATATGGATGACATTAGATAAAGTGGGCAACAAAGGCGACCTGAATTAGCAAAAATAATTCTTGATTTTAATTAAGGTAAGTAAAAGTTGAACAAAACAACGCCTTCATAATTTTCATCGTTAATATTGTTTCTTATAACTTTTACTTTGCAACAATTTATCAAAATATTTTAATATTACATATCAATGTAAGTTTTTCCGTTTGCATCGTCAACGATATCATTATTAGCTCCCTCTTCAGTTTTTGTTCCTTCATTTCCAAAACACTCAGTTCTTTCAGCAACACTAGCCTTTGAAAGTTGTTTAGAATCGTTTGTCTCGTATTTTTCAAGAGAGCTAATTTTATAGGGTTTCTTTTTTTAGGTGGATTTATTTCACTAGCAGTATCGTCATTTGTGGTACATGTTCCAGAAACAGAAGGCCTGCTGATTTCAGCTCCATGACTGCTTCCTGCTATTGTGTCTGTTCTGTACCGACAGTCAATGCTACTAAAATGAAATTGTAAAATAATTAACAGAAATGTATTTTTTTGTTCTATAGCTTGGCTGCCTTATTTATATTTTTATTTATGAATATTCCATCACCTGGAATCTTTGTAAGTAATGGATTTGTATCGCCTTCCATGATCTCCGACAAAATCTTTTCCCAATCCTGCAGAACAATTTCCCTATTTCCAGTTCTATTAATTTCAGTCTTTTTGAGTCTGGAATTCATATTATTAATTTTTTTGTAGATTTGACTTGTTGTTATTTGTGAACCGATATTAAGCTACCATTGTTTTCTCATCGTTTCAAGTGCTTTTGACTTTTATAGTAGGACAGCTGGTATTTGTGACTTGGGGAAAAAAAACAGGAAATCCCTTATTACTTTCTTCTTCATTGCTTTCACTCATTGTAACAACAAGACAACACGCTAATTAATTGCTCAAATAAAGGGCAATGCGAGAATATGCCAAATCCCTGCTACCTCCCAAACAGGCTCTGACAAGTTTATAGAAATTAAATAGCGTATGGGTTTCAAAGTTTACAGGAGAAAACCTGAAAGCTCTGAATTTAAAAGATTATTAAAATATCGAGTGTGCTATCTTTTTGGGAAGGTAATTTGAAGCTCCATTGAAATATGGAGGAATAGAAAGGGTGTCTCATTGAAAAAAAATATTTTTCAACAATAATTATTGATATCTCATTTGAAAGAATAAGTTTTTACAGCATTAAATTCTACGTAAAAAAGTATATCGGAAATATTTTCATAGAAATACGAAATTTTTCACAGCAACTTTTAAAAAATACACGTTCTGTAACCCCGAAACGATGATAAATTTCGACATGCGGTTTGTTATAGAATTTGATTTTTAGGCACAGAAATCAGTTTTCATCTATCTAGTTTGATAACAGGAGTTTTCCTATAATAGTATCCAATTTGGCCCACTCTGTACGTCTTTCGCTATAAGGTACTGGTAGAGTTCCAGAAGGACTTTTGACGCAACATTTCACATCAAATCGATTTCCGATACAAGCATGTTTCCACCTTCATTATCGCAAACATAGTCAATGAAAGCAAATTTCCGGACAATGAGCTGATAGTATCGAAAGCTCTTAACTAATCCATTGAAACCAATAACGTTGCACATCCTCTCAAGGGGATTTCACTATAAGCTTCAAACAGAAAAGAACTTGACGGGATCCCGATCGCTTCAAATACATCATTGAAATGATTGATTCCATATTTGAATTTATGCAAATATATCATATTAGAAGCAAATTTCTTTTCTATCTAGGTATACTAATGTTATAAATGTGAAAGTTTGTGGATTGGATTTAGATGAAACTTCACATAAATACAACTTGTAAATCAGAATAATATAAAGACTAAAATTTACAAAGGGTTTGTTTAATTTTGGTCACGATATAAGGAAAAGTATTACGTATGTCGAAAAAATTCTTGCTCCCTGAGAGCTATCTTGGCACGCGCTGCCTATACTGTTGGAGTTACATAAAGATAATGTACTATAAGATTGTGTATCTCTTATGTGGTAGCCACTATATGCAAAATGTTGAGCCATACATACAATTAAATTATATACATTTCTCACAATGCGCATTTTAGAATATCTGAAACTTTCTATCTTTGTCCTAACGTCCTATAACTAACGTCCTATAATGACATTTTCAAACCTATACAATAAACTAACAATGATTGATTACAATAGCCCTTATATAGTGACAAATATAGAAAATGATCATCAAATCATTCAAATTCATTTAAGTAAATACATGAATTGAAAGATGTTCCAACCTCAACTTCAACATCGCTCAACTGATCGTGATGAAACTTGACATGTATAAGTATTTTTTCATAGAGAAGGTTTTTAGGCTATCAATTTTTCTCTAACTCGCCACGAGATGGTGCTGTAGAACTATTTTTTGAAAGCACAGTTCTATAACGCTGCGTACGACTCTGTCAAAACATTGCAACATCAGCAATACAGCAACATAGTACTAGTAGAATATGAAACAATCTCCAAACAAGCAAACTTTGCACAGATTGCATGCTGAGCATTTTACGTTAGTGCAGTGACCGGATCAAAGTTACAATGTCAGGGTATAAATCTTCATAAATATTGAGGGAGGTCAAGATCATTAACCGACAGTATTCAGATTTTCATTTGAGTATCTATTGACCATCAACAATGCAGCACATCTCTTTCTCTTCGATCCTACTGGGTGGTAGTGTAATGTAAGTTTTTGTTGTTTCAATGTATTTTTTTTTCTTTAACATTCAAGTGTGAGTTTATTTTTTTCCATTCCTTTACAATGAATATTTAAATAAGTTTATAAATGATTTCTTTCATTATTTGGATGAATGAATGAATGGGTGAAACAGCAAATGAAATCCTCTCGTTAATAGTCAAGCGAGTACTGGGGGTTTCAAACATTGCATTGAATTTCGTCAGTTTTGAAGTTGGAAATTTTGGTTTGATAAAAAAAGTATTGTAAGTATTTGCTTAAAATGGTCTGTCACGAAACTTAACGTGACAAAGCAAATTCCACTCGGGCTAAGCCAAGACAACAACAAGTTAAAATGGAATTTCAAGAAGTCCAAGGTGATATCGTGAAGATCAAAGGTCAATACTTGAAGCTGCTTAGTGAATTTCTGGAGTTTGAGAGTCGAGCTGAAAATATACCTATTTTGTACTTAGCAATAATCAAACAATACTTTTCAGCATAACAATTACATCAAATTGAATTATCGCGTATTCACCTCGCCTGGAAAAGGCATTAAATATTAAGAGTTTAATCGCTTGTATATGAAAGTTGGAAAGTCTTTTTCACAGAACAGTTTTGAAAGTTATTTTTAATAACCAGCCAGGCACTTTTTTTGATAAATCGGCCCCCGGCGTACAATCGCACTAGAATTAGTTTCGAGAATTTTAATGCAAACCTGCAAGTTTTGCAGTTATTTTATTTTGGTAACGAGTGGACTAATTTCCATATTTATTCGCCTGCTAACGAATTTCAGGAAGAAAACTTTTAACATAAAGGAGGTAAAAGATTAAAACATGCTAAAATAATTTTTATATAAATTTGCATCAAAGTTTGGATACAGTTTAGAGAAAACAGAGAGTGGATAGGGATCACGGATGTGTCACTAAGGATGATCCAGCGTATTTCTGGTATAAACACGTTGTGAGTTTTGTATTGTGGTGAATGAGATATTAGAGCTTCATTCATCACAACACAGATAAATTTGAACTGTACTTATCTGTGCCAAAAACTGTTGGAGTGATTAGACGTACCTGAAGGTGTTATTGGAAAGAGTAAGACTCTTCGTGTTATTCACGAATTTAAATTTTAAAGCTTGGGTATTTTGAGTAAATATTGAAATATTACTTTGAATGGAGATAGTTACATTCCAATCAAATCACCTTTCGGTGGATGAGAACGTTCAATAAGAAACAAATCGGTAGAAAGAATACTTGAATACTTGGAAACTTGCTAATATCAATCGATCCAATAGAGAGGATTGGATCCTCCGGGAGAAATAAATATCAAGACAGATAGTTGTTGGTTCTGGTGCAGGTGTCTTCAGTCGCAGATCCAGGACAGAGATATCAACCTGCTTAGAAACCTATGCGACTGTATTTCAAGCAGAAATTTGGGCTATTAAATTGTGTGCGGAGAGATTGGAATAACCCAACCTGATACACAAATCAATAAAAATATTCTCGGACAGTCAAGCGGCGTTAGAAACTCTTTGCTCTAACCAAGCAAGATCTAAATTGGTAGCAACTTTCCAAAAACGGCTCTCCTGAATAGGAACACTTAACAAATTGTCTCTGGTCTAGATTCCTAACCATACCGGCCTGGAAGGCAATGAGGCAGAACCTGACATTGGCATCGCTACATGCTTTCTAAAAAAAAATATTGAACACCTGGATGGCAAGAAGATTCATGGACTTCTGGCAGAATCTTACAGGATTGGCTCACTCCAAGGCGTTTATTCACCCTTCGAAGCTTGATACCAAATAGTTGTTGGACCACAGTATGGATGGACTACTATGTCTAACAGGCCTTCTTACAGGTCACTGTCATTTGAAACATCACATGCAGAGACTGTCGGAATACAGTGTGTGTCGCCTCTATTTGGAAAATGATGAAACAGTAGAGCACATACTTTGTGCCTGCCTCGCTGGGTATCAAATCAGGTTTTCAGAGTTCGGCAGAGCCGTACTCTTACCATCTGACCTTAAAGATCATTCACCATACAAACTAATCGGCTTCGTTAAGAAGCTGGGTTTATTTCGTCTAGTGTGAATAAGTATGAGCCACAATAAACCCTTGTGGGTTGCGGTGGGAAGTCAAATAGATCCACTAACTTTGGACCTAACCCAACCTAACCTAACCTGATTCAGAAATTATCAGGTGACATCTGTCTATCAGTCCTCGGACATATTATTTGATTCATATAAAAAAAATATTGCATGAATGGGTTTATTCCTTTATAGATGAAATCCATCATACTCCTTCATTGAGTCTTGGCAATTCTAATTTACATGGCTCAACATCAATTGAAAGTCCAATTTAGCGGGGATGTTGATTTTCCTTCCAGATATAGATTTGTAAACCTTTTTAAAAAGTCTTCCTGGAATTTCCAGTAAAGTTCATTTCCATTATCCAACGCTGGGAAGTCCAAAGGTGAAAATAGCGATTTTTCCATTTTCGATATGATATGGAATGTACTCAGCGGGATTGCTGCCAACTTAATGGGGTATGCAACCTTATCAAGGACAGTTTTATAGACTTTCATGAGTTATGTGTCGAATCTTCTGCAAATAAAAATTGAAAAAATTGGATAGAAAATGGTTTTTGTCCTCAGTGAAATGTAAAATAGATTGCAGACTGAAACATCTGAAATTAATATACAGACCAAGGGTCATAACATGTCAATTGCAGTCTTGTTTGCGAAATAAGAAATAACCCACCAGCATTCGGAAACTTCGACATAAATTTCATTCCACGTTGAAGACTATGTATTGGAGTTAGAGAAGATATTTCGAGCATCCACTGCTGATGTTTCTTTCGAATTGTATCACGTATTTTTACTATTCAGGATCGTATTAGAAGTATGATGGTAGTCAGGTTGAACATTCCAGGTTAGAAATAAAGATATTGATTACTAAAAATACAAATTACACTGAAAAACTTGAATGACAATTACGATCACAAGCTTTGAATATGATTAATCCAAGAAACTGTAAAAACAAATCACACCAGAATAATTATTTACATAAAGAAATAATACAAATCATGAAATTATAAAACACTGGATCATTTAATTTTTCAGCTGCAGGAAAACTCGAAAAAATCTGCAGCACCACATCATTTGAAGATCTTGATCTGGTAATGTACTCTCTTTTATAGAGTAAAATGTATGGTGTCCCCTGAGGCTCCAATAAATTCAAGATATCGCCAGAATATTTAGTGGCATAACTATCGACAAACTTTAACTAGTCCGTTTCGTCTTTGGCCAATGGGTATTAAAGACCAGATTTAACGCAAGAACCATAGTGTACAATGACTGCATGAAGATTATAATAGTAGTTGACTAGATTGAAGTGGTCATCTACTTCGAACCTTCGTAAGAGTTTGGTGCTTTTATCTGTTTGAAGATAATCACTGTTATTATTAGATTGACTGGTGCCTCAGCTATACTTGTTGTCTTATAATAGTCAGTTAGTTTAGCGCATATTTGGCAATACAATCAACCGTTGGAAGTTCTATTTTCAGATGATTCAACAATTAGATTTGCACGCACTGGTTATCTGTCATATTAGGAAACGCTAGTTGAAGTTCCAGAAAGTCACATACGTTTTTGCTACCTCTTGAACATTTATTACAAAGTAAACTATTGACGAGTTTTCCAGCAAAAAATATACAAACATAAGGCGAGATATATTGTACGAAATTATTCAATCCACAGTGGTCAGGAGTATTCAAGAAGAACGCAAAAAATTCAAAACCATCCTCTTGTTGTCCTAACGAATATCTAGTGTATTTCAAATACTCCAGTAAATCGGTTGGTGGGAAAGATGATAAATTCTCATGAAACTGCAGCTGCATGAAGAGATGTTTGAGATTGGTGAATGAGTAGAAAAATTCTCGTTCTCGTTCATCGTTAAAAACTCGTTCTTCATATTCTTCGTCATGAACAACACTATTCATGTAGCAGGTGTTTCCTAAATTATCCAATCCAATTTTCTTTGCAAGATTTTCAGGACAACTGTCTACTGATTCGTAAGGAAGAAAATGTTCCACAAAATCTGTTTCAGAACCATTTCTCACACTACAATGGATCCTTTCAAGTGATGAAGGGTTTCGTAGAGGGATCGATTAGGCTCTTTCTCTATGAAGCTGTTCCACTGAAAGGGAACCAAAACCACGAAGACTGCAGCTCATATGTTGGGGTCAAGAATTATCTATATCCAGAGTAATTAACACTTTTTCAAACTATTATAAAATCTCAAAAGAAATTTTTTTGTATTTTTAGAAATGCTAACACTGCGCTGTTGCACACTTGTTGCACACTTAATGGACCACACTGTGTTTGTTGGGAAATTATCGATGATAAAAATTTTTGTGATTGACTTGCTTAGTAAAACTTGTGATGAGAGAATGTTTGAAAGAATTATCTGTCAAATTAGTTCAAGCTATTGAAATTGTCTCACAAAATGGAGCGAAAAAACTTTTATGAATACTTCTTCCTAACTCGAAGTAGCAACATTGTTCGTGGGAAGGAGCAACCAGAAATGCTTGGGATTAGGTATAGTGGTATTTTCAGGAAACTTCTCAGGAATCATAATCAAAATATATTGCGAATGCGGTGCGTTGAAACCCCTTCAACCTCACCCTTGCGTGTTTGTAGGTAATTGACTATAAATTTATAATGAACCACATGTAGCTTTTTGATTATATTACACGAGTATTAGAAGAGTTCCTTGTATCATGAAATTAACAGGGTGTTTTGAACTGAACAATTCATTATGTTTCTGATCGAAGGGTATGTGGGGTTTTTGTATAAGAGAAAAAACCATGGATAATCCATAGATTTCTCTGAAATATTCACACTACTATTTGTTTTATTTTTTATTCCATACTATGGGATTTTCATATTTTTTGAATATCTGTGTGGAAATTCGAAGTTGAAAATGAGTTTTAATAACATTTAAATTTTGCGAATGAAATTCATCACATAGAGATCTTACTTATCAGTTCTAAGTGAAATTCAATAAAATTATGCTATGACTTTTCATCAATGTTACTTTCAATTATCAAGCGGGGATAAATGGATAAAAATAACGTCTCTAATCAGATCCGAATGGTTTTCCAATGAAACAAGTATAGGTACGAAGTTCAGTGTGAGCCAGATCAATCACAATATACATTGTTTATGAGTATTTTTTTCAAAACTATCTTCAATAATTCAATATTTTACAGCACGTGTTAGGAATCACATGTTGAAAGGTAAGACCTCGTTAGTCCTTAGCTCGCACAAGTTTCGACTTCTGAGGGTTGTCGTTCGTAGAGGTACAACGACTAGTTAATGAAAAAACAGATTTTTAACAGTTTTTTTTAAACTGATATCAAGTGTTGCGTTTTGGATTTCAGTAATAATTTCTTGGCGAAGTCAAATATCTTTTATTGAATCGGACTTCGTACTCATTCCATTTTAATTGGGATGAGTGCTTTCGAACAAATAACAATAGACCAGTCGCTTCACTATCAGTAATATCAAAAATCATGGAGAAAGGCGTAAACCACCATATTCTCAAGTATTTGGAAGGCTTCAACATCTTGAGCGATCATCAATATGGCTTTCAGAAACAAAGATCAGCAGGCGACCTTCTATTATATGTCACCCATAATTGGAATAAAGTAATCGAAAATCATAGAGAATCAAGAGCTGTTGCGCTTGATATTTCTAAGGCCTTTGACCGTGTGTGTCATGAGGATTTGCTGTCCAAACTTCGATGCTCTGGTGTTTCCCAGGGATCCATAGTGTCTTCAACCCCTTTTTTATTGTATATCAACGACTTATTGGAAAAACCAAGAATCCAATATATTGTTTTGCTGACAACAACACACTTGTCTCGTCATTCCACCTGGATTCCAGGACATGGATTACGGAGGCACACCTAGCTGTGTTGTACACCATTGTTGCAGATAATAGTTCCGTATCTCGTGTAGGCTATCGTTTTCAGTACCTCTCAAAAACGAATATTTCAAACACCCCTTTTTTGTTACTTTTACTTATGAACTGAGTGACATTTTTTCAGGTACACATAAAAAAATTTTACAGGTGTGAAATGTTCAGGAGATTTATTATTAATGATACAATGAAATGAGAATGTTTCTTAACATTTTTTAAATTAATAATTGAAAATATAATTTTAATTTAAATTCATGACAAATAAATTTGAATGAATATTGTTTTAATAAATGAACCAAAACTTACTGCATCGAATGTAGGGTACCATTGAAAATAATTTCTTAAGAGCTTTCACTAGTAGGGGGTTGCCATTTAAGAATTCAAAGTTGGAGTAGCTGGGTGCGAGAGGGTTATGTGAAAACAATGTAGCTATTACATCATTTTGTTTTCGCCTCCCCATTATTCAAGTTGTTTCCAGCAATTCCTTATATTTCATTTAGTTGATCAGATATAGCCATTGTAAGTTTTAAAATTGTCATTCTGTATATCAATTTCACTGTGGTTGATTGTGAGACTGAGATAATAGGCTTATGGTATGAGAAATGAAATACTTATACGTTTTCGAATGAAAGATATCTAGAGAAAACTGCATTGCTTGTTGTTCCATGCTTTGTGGTAGGCTCTGGCAGGTTCATCTTGTAGAAACTTTACCAAGAGTTTTCCAACTTCAGACGCGAAATTACCATTGAAATCTCCGGCTGAAATTAAGTGCAACGTATGATATTTTTCTCGTAATTCCTCAGAGCCTATTCGACTGTAAATGTGACCCGAACCTCTTTTTCTTGCCCCTATAGAAATATATGAATTGTAACTCTCTCTCTTTCACTTGTAATTGTAACTCTCTTATACTTAGGCGAACTTCCGTTCGCCTCGCCCGATCACACTTTTCGTAATGCTCTCGTCACGCATTCAGGAGCTTATTCCCCAAGTAAAGCGCGCGTGAAGAAGTTTTACTTCAATAACTTGGAGAATAGAGACATTGAACTATAGTGTAGCTTTCAATATTCAGTTAATTTATATTTCATCCTATTATCTATTCGAAATGTGAACTTTGACGTACATTTCTTTATTGTTGAGATATTCAGTTGCTTTTAGAATTTACTCTCTTTCCTTACATATCCGATGCGAAAATGGACAAGTTCCATATTTGCAAATACGCTAATGAATCCGTCACGGATATTTTACGCACCTCTCGAATTCAATGCTGAAATCGAGTAGTTCAAGACAGTCTCTGAAAAAAAATTAATTAGATTCAACGAAAATAACGATTTCATTAAACAAAAAACTGAATTTACAAAGAAATAACATACAAGCAACAACAAAAAAAATAAAACTGAAAAATAAAAATTTAAAGATTCTAAACCAAGTTACGACACGATGTTTCGATTTTTAGGATCCACAATCGTCTTCGGGTGATAACTGGACTCATTCTTCCGAGATATGACTATTCGGTCATTCGAGTGCTTTCACCTATCCCCTCTTCCCTCTCACCACTTGATTGGTTTTAGCGGGAGATGACCGTTTGGCGGGAGATGGTCGTTTTTCGCTTGATTAGAGGTTTCCATATGTTACGTATCTACGCTAGCTTGACCAAATGCGTTGTTGGATAACATATACGCTGCTTCTTTGAATTTTCTCCCAAACCAGTCTTCCTCTTTGTGGATGATTTCAGCTTGAACCCACTTGATGTTATGTTGATGAGTCCAAACATGCTCTGCTATTCTGGATTTGCTTGCGCTGTGTGTGTTTTTTGTGCTCAGCAATAGGCACTTTCAATGGCCTCTTAGTTTTACCGATGTATGATTCTCCGCACTCGAAGATTGTTGCTTGTATGTTATTTCTTTGTAATTTCAGTTTTCTGTTTGATACAATTGTTATTTCAGGTTAATCTTTTTAATTTTTTCCTGGGATTTCAAATCAATTTATATTATTTTAGACAATGGAAGTCCAAACTGATAAAATATACCACGAAACATTGTCAACTACCTTGAAACAAGAGAGTCTGTTACTTAACAATGTATGCAAGAATGCCAGATGTTTCCTAAAGTAATCTAATGATGAATTTTATAATGGAGCTGATATTAACCATGGCGAGGGCGATAACTTGATTAATTTCGTTGGCAAATTTCATTCTTGAAACAGCTTTCCACTGTTATTCTATAGGACAAATTCTTCATTGCCGGTAAGATATTATATAATGTAGGTTAACGAATTGAAGGATCTCTCTCACGAGAAATTACTTTTCGCGATAAAATGTTTTTGATTCTTTACTTTTCCATCAATATATAAAAAAGTGGAAAACTCGCGAAGTGAGAAAGACAAAAATTGAATTCATCAGTGAAAACTATGTTTATCATATAGATACAGAAGTTTCTTTCAGATACAAAGGGAAAGAAAAAATAGATAGTTTCTATTTCAAACATTCGTAATGAATTTGGAATCCCACTTAGCCATAGAGAATAATAACAATAATAGTAAAAAAGGCTCTTTCATGCTATTGACGAGACATTGGTGTTGCCTTAGGCTCCGGGGAATAGTGAATCCGTTGTGGGAAATGAGAAATTCCGAATTTATTAGAACTATCCTAAAGCTCTTTTAAGCTAATAAGCCTGACATAGTGTACTTTAAAATCAGAGCAAGCCGATATTCATGGTAGATTTTTCTGCTCAGAGAGGTGAGGTAAATATCGCCTGACAAATATCGTCAGATGGAACATGGAAATTTTCTCTTCGAGCTCCGTAGACTCTATCGAGACCACTCTGTTGAGGTGGTTGTTCAGATCATTGGTGAAATGATGCCCTCTCAATTCTGAAATTTCAATATCATTCCGAGTTACCGCACCGTGGCAGAAATCTTGGTCGAACAAACGGTTGACATTCTTTGCTCATTACATTCTGAGGGTTGGTGTTTGTAGGGGGCGACAGCTCGTTAACGGAAAAACATATTTGGAACAATTTTTAAATCTAGTGCTTGGTATATCTCGTAATTTCCAATCGACTAGGTGCCCTACCCTTTAATTTCATCATTTGTGAAATAGTATCCATTAACCAAAGTGCGGGAGTTTTTGTAATTCTACGTATCTTGAATGGGGCATCTATATGGAAAAGTTCATTCGTAATATCCACTAGTACCTATATGTGGTTTATTGTCAATTTTTCCTTTCTCATAGATGGAAAAAAAGTTGTCCTGTGCATATATACATAGTCCATCTTCACGCGACCCTCGATTCTTTCTGCACAGTTTATATATTCCACTTCACCCCTAATAATCCCTTATATATAAAATGTCGAAATTATATTTCAATAAGATCTAAATTCGGTAAATGAAGGCAGTAGCAATGTTATATTCAAGTGTCAGATTCTCATATCAATATTCGGCTTGTTTTAAAATGAACGTGATCAGAAAATTCCTCACTGAGTAAACAAAGTGAGGAGTAAATAAGTAAAAAAAGTGTTGATTCAGCAAATGAAAGAAATAAACAAAACAAACAAACAAATAAAAAAAATGAAGAAAAGGAAAAGAAATATATATTCAGTTAGCTGATCAGTTTTTGCTGGTACCGACTGATTGCAGATAAATTGAAATATATTAATACCTTGGATTATATATGTACTTGTATGAAATTATTTGTTCATAAATGTTCAATTAATGTTTATGGTGTTTTCTTCATTTCAAATCTTACCGACTGGGTCTCCAAACTCAACGAAGATATTTTTATTGGTGGTTTACAGCTTCTTCTAGAGCTAGAAGCTAGAGCTGAATTTTTGTTTCGTAAGGTCCTCTCGAATAATAATGCCTTTGCCATGTAGCTTTTTCTTTTTGCTTTCTTGTTGTTTGGTATCATATCGGACGATTTAATTTCTTGCCGTATTTTACCAATCTGAAACATTTTTCGATTTTGCTATCTTTCAATGCTATCTTCTCACGGAAACAGTCAAGGATGATTTGAAGGCAATTTTCATCCCTAGAATCTTTCAGACTATGAATGATTATTGAATTGTCGATCTGACCCCTGTAGACCTGAACGTTAAGGAGCTTGCGTTAATGGCCATATTACGATTGCGCACGGATGGTGTAAACCTCGAAGTAGGAATGGGTCAATTGAGGCTGAGCCTACGGTGAGAAGCGCTTACTGCGCACCTTTGCTGCAGGCAACCAGGGATGCAATTGAACCTAGGTTTGTGTTCAATAAACCCTACAAAATAGAAATAAAACAGAACACAGAGTCAGATGTTACAAATGCAATACGCATTTATACAGACGAC